>PVJA010015497.1:0-45122 GCA_004027025.1 Myocastor coypus
GGGAGAGCCAAGGAGCCCGTAGGCCAGGACCATGGCGCTGCCTCATTAACATGGTCTAAAAAGGTGGTGAGTGTAGCGCGGCTAACTTTAATGCCGCGAGATTGTAACAATGTACGCAGGGATTCAGCAAGAGGCCTTCGGGCAGCGTTGCCCATGTTAGGGTGCTAAAGCGGGGACAGAAAGGGGAGTTAGGGGAGTCAACCGGCACGTTCTGTTACGTTGCCGAATCTCGGGGTGCGTCCACCCCCCCTCCAGGCGACACAGTTCCCGCCTGGATAAAGGTACCTTACCTGCTGTACGTACGTTGGTTCTGGACCGGGTGAGGAGAAGAGGCTGGCACCGGGACCTTCCGTTATTGTTGGGTCACGGGGAAGCTCTGTCAGCCGACTCCTTTGGCCAGAAGGAGAGAAGGACTGGAGATTTCCCCATACGGGCCACCAGATGTCCGGCGCCGCAACACAAAGGCTTGAACGCCGGACTTAAGCTTGTAGACTTTTATTCAGTACAGCAGCCAGGATCTAACAAGATCCTCCACCCTTTACATTTCTACCTCTTCTCACCCTCCAGCCTGCGCTTCCCTCATATATAGCACCTCACCCACCAATCACCATCGCTCGCACAGTCAAATCTGATTAGTTACTACATCGGTTGCCAGGCAAAAGCAGATTACAGCTAAATTGCTTTTTGCCGCAGGACAACCCGGGAGCAGGAAGCCGGCGCCATCTTTTGGGAGCGGCTCATGCTGAGGCCCTCAACATATCAGTATGTACACAGAATAGCTACGATGACTGTAGTAGTAATTTTTATCAGTTTTTTGAAGGTAGTAGTTGAGGCTTAAATTTTTTACTTTTTTTTGTTTTTTTTTTAATTTTTCCTTTAACCAATTGTACGTGTTTATGTCTATAACTTCAGCAAATATAATGAATACAGCAATGTACAACATAACAACGGTTAAATATTGATCACCTTATATTTTGAAAAAAGTTCCATGTGAATTCTAATGTCTTCTCTATTATTTTCTTTTCCATTTAAAATAATAAATAACCGCCGGGCGTGGTGGCGCACGCCTGTAATCCTAGCACTCGGGAGGCTGAGGCAGGAGAATCGGTGCGAGTTCGAGACCAGCCTGGGCTACAAAAGTGAGCTCAGGACCAGCCTGAACTGCATAGTGAGACCCTGTCTCAAAAAGACAAAAAAATAAAAAATAAAAAAAAAATAAAATAAAATAATAAATAACCCGATTAACGTTGCTAGGAAAATTATTTAACAGGTAACTTGTTTGAGGAATTTGCAATCAGAAAATAATTCTGAATCCAGAGACAATGCCAAACTGACAGCAATAGTTGCAGAACCGCCTGTGACAAGAGGGCTGAGTGCCTAACTTTTGTCTATTTGCTGACACTCTAGCCATGTTTTTGTACCAAAGCACAGACCTGTGGGGTCCTCAGGGCCTATCCCTGAGTCAAAGCCCACCTGTTTCCCAGGGTTCTTCGGAGCGCTGCCTTAACTTCCTTGTTTCGTAAGCTGTAGATGATGGGGTTGAGCATGGAGGTCACCACTGTGTAGAAGAGGGCCAGCAGTTTGTCCACACCTGGGGAGTGGCTGGCCTTGGGTCTCAAGTAGGTGACAGAGCCTGAGCCATAGAAGAGGGTCACCACAAGTAGATGGGAAGAACAGGTGGAGAGAGCTTTGTGGCGGCCCTCAGGGGAGGGCATGGCCAGTACGGAAGCTAGAATCCTGCCATAAGAAGCAACGATCAGTAAAAACGGAATAGAGATGCAAAGGACTGCCGCCACAAAGACGGCAGCCTCGTTATGAGAGGTGTCCCCACAGGCCAGCGCCAAGATAGGGGGGAGGTCACAGAAGAAGTGGTCTATCTCACAGGGGCCACAGAAGTCCAAGGAGAAAATGTAGTTGGTCTGGCCCAAGCCTACTGTGCAGCCTACAACCCAGGAGATCAGGGCCAGGCGGACACACGCCCCACGGCTCATTCGTATAGCATAGTGGAGCGGGGAGCATATGGCCATGTAGCGGTCAAAAGCCATGGCAGCCAAAAGGGAGCATTCACTGATAGCAAAGAATGTGAAGAAGAACATCTGTGTGGCACAGCCCTCCCGGGAGATGGCCGGAGCCTTGCTCACGAGGCTCTGCAGCATCTGTGGTACCACCGAGGATGTGTAGCCAATCTCCAGGAGAGACAGGTTGGCCAGGAAAAAGTACATGGGGGTGTGCAGAGCAGGGTTGGTGCGGATGGCCAGGGCTATTAGAGCATTGCCCGTCAGTGAGGCCAAGAACATCAGCAGGACCAGGGCAAACAGGAGGAAGCACTGCTCCGCAGCCTCGGAGAATTTGGCAAATGCGAAGTGTTTGACCGACACGCTGTTGTCTTGCCACAGGGAGCAATTCAGACTCATGGCCTGGAAAACAGAAGAGCAAAGAACTCAAAAGTGTTCTGCCAGATGAGAGAGAAAGAGCCTTGCATTTCTTCATAAAACTTTAGCAAGGAAGAGAAAGAGAGAGAGAGAGAGACAGAGAGAGACAGAGACAGAGACAGAGAGAGACAGAGACAGATTTCAATCTTGCCAATTTAAAATTCAAAAAGTTTGAAAATTTCTACTTATCCTGGTATTGTTCCACAAGTCCTATGCTGTGTTCACCGTATCTTCACGTGTCACTTAGTTCAATGAGAAGGAATATTTGTACTAATAGTGTTTAGAAAAGTGACCATATCTGCATCTTGTACTCTCAATAACAGCTATGAAGACAACAGTGTGGAATGCTTTGGTTACTTTGGCTGTCTTACTCACCTGTTTTGAAACTGTCTCATTGTTATTTCTTTGTCATTAAAATCAGTAAAATTAAAAAAAGAATTACCAAGAAAGAAATGGACCAATGTCCATCTCAGTTCAACCCCTCCTTTCCTTTAATCAGTGGCCATGTTTTCAAGCGTACATTATGTGCTCATACAGAATGTGCTCATTAGTTCTCATACAGAATGAAAATGTACCCTAGAAACCGAAAAGTCATCCTAGAGCTGCTCATTTCTCTCCATTGCCTTTGTCCCTGAATTGATTTCTTCACATTTTTATTCAAATATTACTTAGTACAGAGTTTTGCCATTACTCTTGTTTAAATTTTTGTTACTTTTATTTTATTTTTTTTTTCTTGTTTCAGAACCTTTGTTTGTTTACTCACTCATTTTTATGGCTGGCTCAGCCCACCCCGAGGACAGGGCTGGCGCAGCATGTGGTGCCGGGGATCGAACCGCGGTCCCTGAAGCCGCCCAAGCCTTCCCAAGCAGGCGCTTTAGACCACTGAGCCATCCCGTCAGGCCCAATTTTTGTTACTTTTAAAAAGAAATAACAATATATAACAATGTTACAGTTTCAAAACACGTTAGTAGTACATTTCAATACTTGATAAAATGCATATTGTTGTCCTCCTAGTAGTTATACAGAGCACAGGTGTAGATATTAAAATTTCTCAAATCTTTATTGGTACAACCAAGTTTCTTCTCATTGAAGTAAGAGAAAGTAGTTGTATACATAATCCAATGTTTGATAATCACTGTGGGTTATTGGTAAAACGGGAAATGTTGGAAGCTGTTGATTTAAGCCTTTTACACCTCAGCATTTTAATATAGCATTCTGTTTTATGCCTTGTGGTTAAACTTTTCTTGGTTAGCAAGAAACTTGGTTAAGGACGTTTACGCAAGACTTGTATAGCAAAATATGTAACTTTTCTATCTCTCAAGGTCACTCAAATCCCCTCAGGATTTACTTTGGAACCATGTACAGTGCTTTGTAGAACTGTTGTCAATGTCAGCCATCTGGATGAATCACAGCCATTGTTTAACCAGTTTGCTCTCTGTGAAAGCCTGAGAGAATGCTTTCTCTCTAAGTGACTCTGCTTTGGCACACTATGTATCTTCAGTCCCTTTGCTCTGTAGGCTCATAATCTCCTTGAAGAGAAAATTTGGAAAACCACTGAATTATAGGATGTTATAGCACAAGTCCTCTTATGTCCTGAGTCCTCACTGACCTTGAAAGGCTAGGGTCAAAATATTGGCTATCTTTGTAGCTCTTCCTTTTCTCTAATTTTTGGTCTGTAAACTTATATTCTTAATTCTCCAGAAGAAAAGCTTAGTGATGCTATTACTCTATAACATAGGTACTTCAGTAAGACATCACTGTCTTTCTGAGTATCAAACATCTTAGACTTGACTTGGAATTGGTATTTTCTATCAATCATTGATATTCTAATAAATCTCTCTAGAATGTGATAAAAGCAGTTACACATCTTTACACATTTAGAAATCTAAGTATATACAAAATTGTAGCCAGTCAATCCGATGCCATTTTCCTAGTCTCTTACTCTCATTTAATACCCTTTTTTTTGTTTTCTTATAAACCAACCAAGCCGGGCGTGGTGGCTCACGCCTGTAATCCCAGCACTTGGGAGGCTGAGGCAGGAGGATTGGTGCGAGTTCGAGACCAGCCTGGGCTACAAAAGTGAGCTCAAGGCCAGCCTCAACTGCATAGCAAGACCCTGTCTCAAAAAAGACAAAAAAAAAAAAATAAAAAAAAATAAATAAACCAACCATTTACTTGACAGAGAGTATAGCAGTAATTGAAATTACATTATAAGCAGTGCACATCTAAAAGACCAGAATGCCAGGCATTCTAAGAATATTTTTACTGTTACACATTGCTATCCTCAATGTCAAAAACATTTTGGAGGTTCCTAGGACTATTGTCCAATACATCCTGTGTTTATAAGTGCATGGCTTTGCCTCTGCCATGCTTTTTGTCTTTTCTGCTTGCTGTCACTTCATTGTTTACCACGTAAGTCCTTGATTTCCATTCAGCTCTGTTATCCCTCTCCGTTTTTATTTCTTCATTTTGCCATTACTCTTTTGCACATTGTGATGTAGCAATAAAAAAGTCCCCATTTTCTCCAAAGGAAATCTACATTTCAGGGAAGGCAAGTGCACCAGGGAGTGTCCTGGGACAGAGAAAGTTCTTGAGAAGGAAAAGCAGGAGCTGAGGTCTGAAGAGCAACAAGGACATCTGACAAGGCTGCATCACCTGTGCGCACCTCAGCTGATCATCACCCTACAGCTCTGGTTCACCACTATCCCTAGTGCAATTCATTCCTAATGGAAATAATCACTGGTGACACTAAGACTTCACATGTTTTTTTTTTTTTTTTTAACATGATTCATGGCAATCTGAGAAGCAGGTCAATGACAAGTGATAGATTTTTTTTTTTTTTACCTATTATAGAGCATGCCTCGTGTTGCAGTCCTGTCAAACTCTTTACATCTTTCCTGTGTACCTAATGTAATGCGTATATACTAAAGTACGGACTGCTAACTTGGAAATATCGTCAACCCAATATTTTGACAGGGATTTCCTTGGGCAGGGCAAAAAATGAAGATTTATTCCTCAGATTGTTTTGGAATGTATTTATCAACATGGACTGATGTGTTTTTGCTGGAGCTGTTTACACATTAATGTTTTAAGGGAGCCTATACCGTGGAAATGTAGAGGTTTCAAAATTTCAGAATAACCCAATGTGCTAGCTACAGTCACATAGGCACTGGCACAGCGCAGCATTCACTCACGCACACCTGGCCCCTGGATGCATGCGGGGTGGCACGGTCATCCAGGCTGTCATGAGTAGCCTGTGAGGTTTCACAGCTCAGTGTAGCCAGTTAATGATGAATAGAAGGTAAGATTTGCTCAATTTTTCTTTCTCTGAATTTCCTCATTGAAGAAAGGGGTAAATGATACAGGATATCCTGGGATGTTACCATGTTACCATGAACTTCGTGCTAATTAGGAGCACTTACTGGGCTTTAGCTATGGAGGCAATCTGTATACATGCTCTGTTAAAGTAGGTCGCATGCTTCACGCTAGCCTGGGTGGCTTTACATCTTCATCCTTAATATCTCCTCCAATTCTGCAATTTTGTCACTATTTCCTTAGCTTTCTATTCATCTGTCATTGAAGAGAGGAAATTAAAAAAGTACATTATATGCATACATATGTACTGAAGTCCTACGAAAGGACTGTAGTGAACTATACATTCTTTATTCTATTTAATTAGATGTCCAGTGGTCTCTACACCAGCAGAGACCAAAATGCCAAGGATGGGGAGCAAGACAATGTCACAGCCTTCCCTAACGATGCGGCTGCTGTAACGTTCAAGGCTGAGGAAGGTGTTCTTGAGTTGCGCTCATTCTCATTGCAAAGCATGCATAACCAGCATCCCTGCACTGTGAGTAACTTAGACGCCCGTATTTCTCATGCAGTAATCGTCCTTCACATACGACTGAGGCAAAGAACCAAGACAATGGTTCACTTGTTTGTTTTTAACGGAGATTGTCTTAATATGCTGACTGTCACCTACATCCACAGAATTCACCCTGTAGATGGGTAGAATTATGCCTAGCAGAGAGGTAGCATCACACATTCCTGCCCTTGGAGGTGTCTGAGGTTTCCTGGGTGACACAGAGGGGCAAAATAGAGGGCTATCCCTAACGTGCAAGGAGCAATGTCTGATCTCTTTTCAGCTCTCTGCACCAGGAAGATGTCTAGCTCTATGTGCTCTTGCTGCTGTCACCTACCTGGAATTTCCAGACTTGCGGAAAGTCTGAGCCAAGACCGCGTCCCACAGTGAATGCATGTCTGAGTTTACAGAGTAGTGAAATCAGGACTGGCAAGGTGGGTGTCAGCGGTAACGAGGGTCTCCAAGTGCCACTATTATTTTGCTCGATAAAAGTGATATTTGGTCTGGAAAGAAATGCTGAAATGTGCAGATAAGTGTGCAAGGAGCTCAGAGTTTAAAACAAACAAAGGCAGCGATGTTCTCTTCTCTCTTTCTGGACGTGCACCTAGATGGGAGCCAGGCACATTCTGCTTTATTGCAATTTCTGTTGCTCCTGGGATTCCTCCCCCTACTGCCAAGCTATGAGGTAGAGCACAGCTGTCCGCTTTCGGGAACTTTTCCCTTCTCCTCAGGCAGCACAGAGGAGAGAACCTGCCTGGAGCAGGGGCACAGTGTCCCCACGAGGTGCTGCGGTGGCGCAGGTGCCAGCCCGCACTCCTTCCCTCCACTAACGCTCACCATTGAGAGCTGCTGTCTCATTATTTTCCTTTACAGGTGGAAACATTAACTTTTCCCATATGTCCTGGGAAGCTGCTTCAATTAGAAATGCACGTACCAGGGCCCGGCGGGATGGCTCAGTGGTCTAAAGCGCCTGCTTGGGAAAGCTTGAGCGGCTTCAGGGACCGCGGTTCGATCCCCGGCACCACATGCTGCGCCAGCCCTGTCCTCGGGGCGGGCTGAGCTGGCCATAAAAGTGAGTGAATAAACAAACAAAGGTTCTGAAACCAAAAAATAAATAAATAAATAAATAAAATAAAAAATTCTAAAAAAAAGAAATGCACATACCATAGAGGCAGACCATAAACAGGTAGCAAGGTGTGCAGTTTAAAGTGCAAATCGTAGCCGGGCGTGGTGGCTCACGCCTGTAATCCCAGCACTCGGGAGGCTGAGGCAGGAGGATTGGTGCGAGTTCAAGACCAGCCTGGGCTACAAAAGTGAGCTCAGGACCAGCCTCAACTGCATAGCGAGACCCTGTCTCAAAAAAAAAAAAAAAAAAAAATAAAGTGCAAATCTTGTTGAAAATTCTTTGGGGTTGAGTGTAGGTCAGTACCTGTATAGAAACCTCAGGGTTCTCAGGGTTTAAATGAGTGGCAGATGTTCAGTGACAGTCGAGCACATACAATTAAAAGTGCATCCAGTGACTGAGGCACAGAGATGGCTTCATACTATCTTACCCAGGGCCATAGCCAATGCAAGGTCACTCAGTAAAGCTCTGTCTTTTATTTTGGCTTAGTTTCATGTAATTAGAAATGCTAGCTGATTTTCTCATTCCCTCTGTTCACCTGTTTGTTTGGTTTTTTTTAATCTTGAATTGTTTCTTAGTGTCCTACAGCAAAAGCAAAACTATGGCACTATAGGATTTTCTATCTAAAGCACTCCAGGCAGCGTGTGACCCCAGGAAACCCTTGACTCCTATTAAATTCCTAAATTACCATAATCATTTCCTAAATCCCTTACCAGCACATAGGATTCATGCAGACTCCTTGTGGAATGATTACATGGGGGCCTGGGTTCCTCCTGCGGTTCCCACAGTTAGGTCATCAGAAACTAGACACAGAGCTGGGGCTGCCTTTACTGTACCCCAAGAAATGCCTGTAGCATTTTACTGGTTCCCATATGCCAAATAATCTAGGAATCTCCACTCCCAAACAACGCGACATGATCTAACATCTACAAGCAATTACTTTAGAGCATCTGAGAGCTACTTTCTGATAGAGGAACTGAGAGTCTAAGGAAGTTTTTTTACTCTTCAGAGAGACAGTACCTAACTACAATAAGCACAAGAACCAGAATATATTTTGAGAATCAGTTGTGTCCACTTTAATGTTTTAATTCACTGCCTTGTACAACTCCTCCGTCGGAGCTCCTCAGCACTGCCACGGACCTTTACTCACACATTTGAAGAACTGTTGATATTCACATCTGTGTTCCCTCTGATGATGTCTGAACCCAGAGCATGCAAACATTCCCAGCCACCTCTCCAAGACTGCACAGAAAGCCTTTGTCACAGTCAGGGGCCATGTCCAACCTCAGGAAGACTTGGTGATTCCTGAGGGGACCTCACATCTCAGCCACACACAGCGCACAGGTTGCACTGTTCACACAACAATGCCCTTGCACTGCCCTCCTCCCTGAGAAACCCTGGGCTATAAATGCATTGAACTTCATTCTCCTCAGTGCTCTCCATCCGTCCGTATCACCTCATCTGCCCCCTGGGAATGGCAATTGCTACTCGCTGGAGGACGTCAGGAATCAGCTTGCTCTGCCTCTTGAGAGCTGCCAGGGCCAGGCCTACCTCTGTTTGTAGGAAATGCTAACACTGGAGATGCAGCAGAGTAAATAGGAGCCTGAGTGTAGTTCAATAGTGAGGACCTGCTGGCACTCGTGAGGCCCTGGGTGGAATGTCATTATTATAAAATAAAAATAAAATAAAATAAAAACAGAAAATAAAAGCCTAACAAATATAATAAATATCATATTAACTGTCACTTCCAAAATGAGCTCTGTTGGGGCCCAGCGGGATGGCTCAGTGGTCTAAAGCGCCTGCTTGGGGAAGCTTGGGCAGCTTCAGGGACCTCGGTTCGATCCCCGGCACCATATGCTGCACCAGCCCTGCCCTTGGGGTGGGCTGAGCCGGCCATAAAAATGAGTGAATAAACGAGGGTTCTGAAATAATAATAATAATAAATAAATAAAATTTTTAAAAAATGAGCTCTGTACAGCATGTGATAGGGACTATGAAATCACAAATTATTTTTATACTTTTTATATATACTAATACATGTTTAGAGTACACAGTAATTACACTCATTGTGGGTAGATGTCCATAAGGCATTTAATTTCATTCCTCCACGTTCATCCATCTAGTGGTCTCTTTCATTTCTGCCAAACGTTTGCCTCCTTGTCTCCTACTGTTTTATTTTGCTCTTGTTAAAAAAAAATTTAAAAGCATTAATCAGTAAGTCATTGAAAATGGTTACGACATCTGCATACCTTTTATGCCCTATTATGTTGTCAAAGTTAGTGCTTATTCTAACTACTATAAATTACTCACATTAATGTATTCTATAAGGAAAAAGTCCCACATGCCCTTGGCCATGAACTGTTTCTCTTGAAAGTAAGGATGAAAACGGGAGAGCAAAGTTCCTACCAGGATGAAGGCAGATGTGGTAGGGACTCACTTATTATACACACAAAGGGAAATGTAGTTACCGTGCTTGCTTTAATTCCTACAAAGGCAAAGAGAGAGAGGAAATTCTTTTGATTACAACTCTCTTAAATGAATTAAGCACCATGTCCTATTTCAAACTCCACAGAAAGCTCTGATTGCCCCAATCTTAAATATTATGGCTCACACTTTTTACTTATAGACCTCCGGAATTAAAACCTGGTGGCTTGAATATGATTAAAATGCTGTTCTGCATGGGTGTTTTCTGACTTGGACATTCAGCCCAGGCGATGCTGTTGGCTGTGAGTCCTAGATGAGATTTTTTTTTTTTTTCTGGTCTCATGTGAGCTCCCTCCTTAGTGACAGAGATGGCGTTTACTTAGTGTGCTAACCACATGCAGTGCCGTGAAGGTAGAGCCCTTCAAGGGTGGGTCAGGGTAGAGGGAGGATGGAATGAAGAGAAAGTCAGGTTCAGGAGGTCTACACTTCTGGTCTTGTAAAGAGTTTATTGTGCTTCAAGCTTATATACAGAAAATCTTCGTTCTCTGCCCAACATTTGCCCTAGTTAACGCTAAGCTTTCCTATTTTTCTGGGGCCAGAATAGTTTCCCAGGACCCAGCTGAAAAACAGAAGAAATTCTAAGTCCACCATTGCACCCATTTCCCAAACTGCAGAATAAAGAAGCCAGGAATGATGTCACATTTTATTTCCTTATCAGACTTTTTCTTCAGCAAAGTCAAGCCTCTTTATCTGGCCTCCAGCATATCTCCCTAATTTTTTTTTCAACTGTTATTTCTACAAGGTGACCCAGAGCTTATGCGGCTGACCTAAGGCCTATCTGGCAAAATACAACGCAGAAGCAATAGTAAGCAGGAATGATCAAAGACCAGAGGCAAGACTGTAAGCCACGCAGGCAAAAAATATTTTGAAGCTTTCTAAAAATATCTAACACCAAGGCAGGGCATCAGCGGTGGGATCGTGAGCAGAACTTATATCAGAAACATTCCACACTCAAATAACGTGGCCCTGGATCCTTTCCCACTTTCAGCTGGCATTATTGTACAAACAACGTGCAGGAGCTACACAACTGAATCAATAAGTCCTGGGCTTTTCAGGCTAAACTGAAAAGCCTCTACCTCTTTTCCTAAATGTAACACAACTTCTTCCAAGGCATCCACCCTGAGATGTAGCTTTTTATCTGTGTGTTCCTGAGCCTTAAGGGCTGGGATACATGGTGCGCTAAATCATTTACAAATTGGGGAGTTCATACTTCCTGAACCAAGGCAGTAGCCAACACAGCCAATGCTCCTAGGATTCTGATCACGCCTCAAGCAACAATCCCACAAAGTGCATGGCCCTGGACAGAGCCTTATTGAATTCCGATAATACATACAGAGGAGAATTTTCATACTAGGGTTATTTTAAGGTGACAAGGATGACAATATAGGATGGCTGTTCAAGCAGTAAAACAACAATTTCTGGTGCATCTGGGATATCCAGTAAGTAAAAGTACATCGCAAGTACTTTACGCCATAAGACAAGGAGCTCAATCTGTTAAACTGAAAGGGAACAGCAGCATCTTCACTGCAGCAGTATGAAGGGAGCGCTAACACACGCCCAGACAAGAACATTTCTTAGTCAAAATTTGGAACCCAAATGGGCGCGCAGCTGTACTTCATTCATGGCTGCTGTAAGACACCAAAGATTCTGCTGTAGCCGGGCGTGGTGGTGCACGCCTGTAATCCCAGCATTCGGGAGGCTGAGGCAGGAGGATCGATGTGAGTTCGAGACCAGCCTGGGCTACAGAAGTGAGCCCAAGGCCAGCCTGAACTGCATAGTGAGACCCTGTCTCAAAAAAAAAGACAAAAAAAAAAAAAAAAAAAAAAAGATTCTGCTGTAGACATATTGATCCCTGATAATTTTGGGTGCTAAACTCTGTGGATACCCATCTTTGAGCCCATCATGAATGAAACTCTTTATTACTGTTAAGTGTCCAATCAGTAACTTCAAAACCATAAGGATGTTTTTCTGGAGTAGGCAGTCCTCAAGTAGAACCCACAAACAAGTGGGTGAGGGGCATTGGGATACTGGGCCTCCCCCAACAAGAGTTCTGCATGGGGCAAGTCCCCACAAGCCTGAGGATATCTCGGAGGTGGCATGGCAGACAAGGGATGTAATATAACCCGGCAAAAATGCCTGAAAACCGTTAAATCACCACAACCATATTAGTTCCCAAGTAGGGGAGGTCCGGAGGTTACGGTGGTTCTGCACACTCCGGCTCTGAACGAAGGTTCTGACAGAAGGTCCCTCTTGCTTCTCCAGGGTATTTACCATAAAACACAGATGAAACCTTGCACTATGTCTTGTGTAATTATCAGACTGTGCTCAAAAACCTATCCATTGCCTCTTAATGTATGATCATTAAGCCTGATGGACTTGGTAATGTCCAAAACACTTTCTCACTTGACCACTGAGCTGGGTTCACGAAAAGTGGATGGGGATAGTAATCCCCAACAAGGACCTTTACACCTCTGCATGAAAAGCGCACGCCTGGCATGCGAGGACCACAAGCCCAACCACAAATAATTTCCCAGGTGTAACCACCATGCCCTGTGCCTCCACAATGCCTATGGCCTCATTTATCCGACTCTCCACTTTCCCTCAAGTGGGAGGGCTGATTGCCAAGATATGTGTTACCAATTTTCAGCAGCCACTCTCTGAACAAATCTTGAGATTAAATAAGGGGGACATCTGCTGTTCCAGGAACTCCATGCATGCCGGGTCCATAATTAGGCTTGATCGATTTGTCCTGTATCCACAGGTGGATGCGGCACCATCAAGGAAGACATAAGCATATCCCTTTCCTCTGGTTAGCAATGGACTCGGGGCCTCGTCACTCTCCCATAGCAGCATCCTTCCATGGGACAAGATCACAGGGATCCATGGGATGGGCCCAATGTCTCTGTGCCAGGGCAGAACCCTAATCATGAAAATTAAAAAGAAAAATCAGCATGAAAATGTTGTAACATAGCATGAGGATTGGAATAAATGACCTCCTGCTTTCTTAATACAGAAGTGTGTTGCTCTGCTGTGTAGTGGGCATGGTCAATGATCGTCTCACCTCTGGATTTATGTAGGCCATCAACACTCTGTGGACTCTGCAGATGTAATAAAGTGACCTGCAAACTCAGAAAGAACACTCTGTGCTAACAAGTAGAGTTTCTTTTACCTGGGATAGCCAGTGAAACTTGGTGCTCTGACAGAGATATCTTGATAGGTGCCATGTACCCCCAAGCCCCCTTGTTTTTCTTCACCAACAAGACCAAGTAGGTCAACTATTGATGGATCTGTTTGTAGTGGGTTTTCTTATTTTTGCAGAGAAGTGGATGACTAGCCTTCTCTCTTCCAGACAGGGCACTTACATTTCCAGTGATCCTCAAGCTTGCAGGTAGAAATAGGTCCATAGCCGGGCATGGTGGCTCACGCCTGTAATCCCAGCACTCGGGAGGCTGAGGCAGGAGGATTGGTGCGAGTTCGAGACCAGCCTGGGCTACAAAAGTGAGCTCAAGGCCAGCCTCAACTGCATAGCGAGACCCTGTCTCAAAAAGAAAAAAAAGAAATAGGTCCAAGTGATAGCTGCAGGCTGGAGTAAGCTCATGCCCAGTGTCCTTCATCATACTTGAAACATGGGCCCTGAGGATCTCGGGTGAAAACATTGTTCAGGCTCAGTATTACCTTGTCAAGGTCCTGTTTTGATGGGTTTCCCGAGTGTGAAAGCCAAAAGCTGGCAGTTTACGTGTAATTTTTGTCTCTATCACTGCAGATGTGGAAAGTGAGATTAAGTAAGTCTCTCTGCAGGGTCTTAGGGCCTAGATCTGTCTTTTAAGCTTGACATGCTGTGAGGAACAGATAGTGGTACGAAACGGGAATTAAAGGGCAGGAGAGATAGCTCAGCTGACCAAACATTTGCTTAGGCAAGCACATGGACTGGGGTTCAATCCCCCAGCACCTTGTTCCACTCTAGCTCCATGCAGAGGTATGCTGGACCTGTGACCAAATACTGGCGTGGTGGTGCATACCTATAAATCCAGCTCTGCAGAGGCTGAAAATGGGAGGATCACTTTGAGTCCAAGGTATGTAGTGAGACCCTGTACCAAAGACATTAAAAGTAAGAATTAATAACAGTTGTTTCTATAGGAGAATCTAGATTTATATTAGTATCCTTAGTTGGGAGGAATAATACTGTGTTAGAGTTTTAGCTAAGCATAACACACCTTATAATATAAAGTACAGACTGGGGAAGAATAGCTCTGTGGCACAAGTGCCTACCTAGCAAGTGCAAGGTTGTAAGTTCAAACCCCAGTCCCACCAAAAAAAAAAAAAAAAAAAAAAATCAAAGATTTAACTTTGGGGCCCGGCGGGTTGGCTCAGTGGTCTAAAGCACCTGCTTGGGTGGCTTCAGGGACCACGGTTCAATCCCCGGCACCACATGCTGCGCCAGCCCTGCCCTCTAGGGGGTGGGCTGACCCGGCCATAAAAATGAGTGAATAAACAAAGGTTCTGAAACAAGAATAAAAATAATAAATAAAATTAAAAAAAAATAATAATGTAAAGTACAACCAGAGAAGTGGTGGTTTTTACCCTCTGTGATGTTTTAGTAGTTAAGTTGCTGTAGAATGTTAATAGACAACAGTTTTACAATTTTACAGAGATCATTTGACACCAATAGTCACACAATATAGTGTAGCATAACAGTAATGATGAACTCTCCATTTTAGGGAAATGTATCAAAGCGCATAGCATATATGTCACATAAGTTTTGTTGGAAAATTCTCATTTGACCAATGACCTCATGTTGGCTTCATATGAACCTCTTATTACAAATATCTGGAGCATAAGAGAAAGGCATACATTTGAATCTGAGAGAAAATTTGTATTATAGAATACTGTACCTTTGGACGGTATGAATATATTAAATATATCAATAACATTTTTATCAGAAAACCTTATTGTACATTTTTCTTGAAAAATTATCTTATAAACAATGACCAATGTATTTTTTTAATTTTTATTTTATTTTATTCTTGTTTCAGAACTTTCTTTGTTTATTTATTTTTATGGCCGGCTCAGCCTACCCTGAGGGCAGGGCTGGTGCAGCATATGGTGCCAGGGATCGCACTGCGGTCCCTGAAGCCGCCCAAGCTTTCCTAAGCAGGTGCTTTAGACCACTGAGCCATCCTGCCGGGCCCTGACCAACGTATTAAGGGTATCTCTTAAGAGTTATTGAGGTAAATGGAAGCTGGTCTTTAATGAACAGTTATGTTGGCCACACATCTTATTCACCAATTGGACACTTAAATATTTTGATGACCTCTATAAACCAATTTTTACACCATTTTAACTATGTGGTAACTTAGGAAAAAGCATAATTTGTCTATATTCAAATTATATTTAGAATGAATTATCAAAAAAAAGAAAAAAGAGGAACAGCTGTTCACAGAAAGACACACATACACATAAAGAAATGCACAGATCATGCAAAAAAAAAAAAGTCCTTATAAAACCAAGAATACATTCATATAAATCTTTGGCCAAATTAAATTATGATAACATTATTACAATGTTTAGAAATGTATAATTGTAAGTAAATTAGGCAGATATTTTTTATTTGTTAGTAATCTCATTATTTTATAGAAAAATTTAGAAGGAATAAATTTTTATCCATAGTTAATGTGCATTATTTGCATTTTTAGAGATGTTATTTGTTTTCTAATTTAACTTTATTTGATTTTGGGGCCCGGCAGGATGGCTCAGTGGTCTAAAGCGCCTGCTTGGGAAAACTTGGGCAGCTTCAGGGACTGCGGTTTGATCCCCGGCACCACATGCTGCGCCAGCCCTGCCCTCGGAGCAGGCTGAGCCGGCCTTAAAATGAGTTAATAAACAAAGGTTCTGAAATGAATAAAAAATTAATGAATTAACTTTATTTGATTTTGAAGATTAAAAATAGAAGTAAATAGCTGGGCGTGGTGGCTCACGCCTGTAATCCCAGCACTTGGGAGGCTGAGGCAGGAGGATCGGTGCGAGTTCGAGGCCAGCCTGGGCTACAGAAGTGAGCTCAAAGCCAGCCTGAACTGCACAGTGAGACCCTGTCTCAAAAATAAATAAATAAATAAATAAATAAAAACAGACGCAAAAAAAAAAAAATTAAAAACAAATAGAAAAAAGGGCAAAAACAAGGTCACATACAACAATGTTCGTAACTTGGGAAAAAGTATGATTTTAAGTCTATATTTCAAATTTTATTTAGAATGAATTATCATAAAAGAAAAAAGAGGAACAGCTGTTTATTGAAAGACACACATATCCATAAGCAAATACATGGCATGTTGTATGTTATGAGCCAGTGCTGAAAGAAACAACAAGAAGATCCAATAAAGGTAGGTCAGCGGTCTCACTGAGATTAATCTCTTTCCAAGTGAGCCTAGAGCTCCAGAAGCATCTCCGTTTTATTAAGGGCTAAAAGTAGGCTAAGGAACGTGCATAATCACTTTAGTCCTTAATTCTTTTAGGAAGATGTCCAGAAGGAGATAGCGGGATCAAGTGCGATTAAATGTGACTTTGTTTTCTCCTTTGTGAGACACTTCCATAAGGTTTGTACTAATTCGCCTTGCCAAAAACAATGAATAAGGGTTTCTTTTTCTGTTCCCAACAATCTCACCAACATATGCCTTTTGAGTTCTTGTTCATCGTTATTCTTTCTGGAGTGACATGAATTATGTGTTGCTGTGATTTGCACTTTTCTAGAGGCCCGATATGCTAAGCACTCTCAGATACTGATCAGCTATTTGTACTTCTTCTTTTGAGAAGTGCTTATTCATCTCCATTCTCCAGTTTTGGAGACATTTACAGTGATGTATGAACAATCATGCTCATAGCAACACAGCTCCAAATAGCCAGACTTGAAAGCCGCCTACACATAAAGGAAAAGGGGAACGAACTCACAACTGAGTACCACTGTGGTTTCCAGAGGAACAAAATGAGTCTTTTGTAGAAAAAAACAGATGCGCCTTACAACCATAGAGCTAAGTGAAATACATATGGCAGAGAAGGTTCAATATTTCATCATTTCTTTTCTATGAGAAACACAAAGTATACATGACTTAAAAGTTAAGTCGCAGGGAGAAGGTAGGAGACACAACTGTAGACCCGGTGGAGACAGAAAGAGAACCTTGAAACTTGGTAAGGGATGGTAGGATGCAGGAGAGGGGAGAGACGTGCATGGAAGCATGAGGACCAAGCTCCATGCCAAGCACCCATAATGTACGCTGCACACACTGGTATGCAGAGTTATAAAGAGAAGCACACATTCAGATCATGACCCCCCAGCACAGGCAGCAAGATGAGAAGAAGAGAACACACAGATATAGCTGTTCATAAGTTTCCAGTCCTCCAATTCACGTTACATTCTCTAGTCTCCATGTTTTTAATCCGTTGTAAATGGAACAAGGATTGTATCGTCATGAAGCCAGAATTAGGAGACGGCATAAATTTGTTAAAAATTTTTACCTGCATGTACTACGTCTGATGAATTTAACATCTCCATATAACACCCATGGAATAAAATACTTTGCACTGAACATATTAACTTTAAAGATAAAGTTTATATCTGCAAATTTTTTTAATTTTTTATTTTATTTATTTAGTTTGTTCTTGTTTCAGAACCTTTGTTTGTTTATTCACTCATTTTTATGGCCAGCTCAGCCCGCCCTGAGGCAGGGCTGGTGCAGCATGTGGTGCCGGGGATCAAACCGCGGTCCGTGAAGCCGCCCAAGCTTTCCCAAGCAGGCACTTTAGACCACTGAGCCATCCCGCCGGGCCCCTATATCTGCAAATTTTTAATAAATTTATGTTCATGCAAATATTATTTCTGAAATTAACTTATATCACAGAAATCTAAAGGATTTAGATAAAAAGAAAATCTAAGTCTGCAAAGTTCCTCCACAAACTGGTACACAGACAGGCCTCTGGTCCCCGCAGTAGCTCATGTGACCATATTTGTGTGGCCCAGGGCCCCAGGGAGAGGGCAGCCTGGAGAGCAGCAACAAAATGCATAACGGTTGCATGTGTGACTCTGGGAATACACGTCAATCAAAACAGTCTTTTCCTTGTTAATTTGCAAAACAGATATTTATAAACATGAGTAAGAAAAATGTGCTGAGATTACAAATACCAAGCCACAAGTCGGTTGAGCAACACATATCACCCTTTTCACCAGGTCTCCAGCATGTAAACTGAGCAGTGACTTCTGTTCATAGCTCCCGGGTTGCCTTCGGTGGAATGGGATGTGGGGACACATGACAGTGCTGGCTGGCCAATTCACGTCTCAGGCTTCAGGAAGCCACACCACAAGAACTCTTCCTGACTGACCCCAAGATGAAGGACCCTGCTTCTGGCAGCATAAGGTCATGCAGACATTATGGAAGTAGGGCTGTGGACCCACGGGTCATAGTCTCATTTTCTCTGGATTCTGGTGAGTTTTTCTACTGCCTCCAGCGGAACATACGGGGTGGGAACATGTCAGAGACTGCAAATTCCTAGATATGAAACACACCTGTGGGTGGTGTATGAGGTGCAAATGATGCTAGTATCAGTGTCCTCTCAGGAGAGGATGAAAATTCAACCAGAGGTCTTAGTGAGGTTTCAGATTTGAGTGTTCTCTGAGAGGGCAAGCATCATGCTAAATATGTGATGTTCACAAAATTAGTTAATCTTGCTCACTCCAACCCTGCAATGCAGGTCCTCCTTGGAGAACCTCCTCTCATCTGGGGAAGGAGGCAAGAGGCATTTGATTTACTTTCTTGGCTTTGCAGTGTGGGAAGTGGCTGAGAGTGAACATGATACTATCACAGGTGATGTCAATCAGACCTTAAGTACTGAACTTCTTTGAGATGAACTTTTTTCTCTCTTGATTTGGACTACTGTAATATGTTTGCTTAGGATGCATGACAGATGTAGGTCTTTTTTGTGTTTAGCAAAATGTAGCTGATTTTGTGAATTTATATGAGAGATCCAGGTTTTCTATGCTTAGCAAAACAGCTGATTTTGTAATTTTGTCTCTAGTTTTCATATCATGATTTTTAATCCAGATTGCCATTAAATTCCTTGATGCCTTTCTTAAATTTCACTGAAGAACATAAGATGTCAGACTTTAGTACATTACTGGGAACGGAAGCACAGCCTACAGAACGAAACCCTAAGCTTCAGTTGGAATATAGCATGCTCTTACCACGAATTTCTTCACTGTACTTCATTTCCACATTTTCTCCTGAGTTTGCCTTTTAAAATAAACTCACCTTAATTGTAAAAGTTTATGGATAATAGCATGATAATAACACAGACATAAGATATGAGATGATACAACTACTTTCTTTTAGCTCAATGAGAATAAATGTTTTTACCAAAATTTATCATGTCTGCACCTTGTACTCTCAGCAGCTACTATGAAGACAACAATGTACAACGTATTAATTATTGTGGCTGACCTACTAACATGCTTTGGAAGTGTCTCATTGTTAATTTTTATTAAAAGTAATAAAAATTAAAAAAAAAAAAAGCAGCTGACATACTGATCCAGACCAAGCAGTTAGGTGAAGCTAAGCACTTGCTGAGGTATCATCCATGTGTGGTGGTGCATGCCCAGACTGCTTAACAAGACGCCGTCTCAAAATGAAATGCGAAAAGCACTGCACACGTAGGTTAGTGGTAGAGTGCTTCTCTAGCTGGTGGGAAAGACTAGGTTTAATCCTCAGTACAAGAAAAGGCAGCAAAACGGAAGAGGACAGGACAGGACAGGAGGAGACAGGACAAGAATAAAAGCTAGAGCTATAGTTCCTCGGTGCATCCCCTGCCTTGCCAGCACCAGGTCATGAGTTTGATTCCTGGTGTAAAAGAAAAGGGTAGTGTATTTGCCAACACAATCTAATGATTCAAGTGACGAGGGAGGAGGACAGTTTTTAAATGAACTGAAACAGTGCTTTAGAGAGAAAAATCATTTGGATATTGAAGTGTGCCTATGCTGGAAGTACTTCCAGTGACTGTGTAGATAAGGGGCACCTGGCCCAGGGAGGGACTCAGAAGGTGCCAGAAAGGGAGCAGTGGAGTTGGCCGTGTTCTCCTTCCTGACTGCATAGGAGTATCACAGCATTTTCCTCAGTTCCTCAACTTTTACTTCTGTGTTTCGCTTTGTGGTGCCATAGTCACCAGCGCTGCTATTTGACGGAATTTTATTTATTTATTTATTTATTTTATGCAGACTAGATCCTGAAACATCTTATTTATTTATTTTTTTCTTGTTTCAGAACTTTTATTTGTTCATTCACTCATTTTTTTTTTTTTTTTATGGCCGGCTCAGCCCGCCCCGAGGACAAGGCTGGCGCAGCATGTGATGCCGGGGATGGAACCGCGGTCCCTGCAGCCGCCTAAGCCCTCCCAAGGAGGCGCTCTAGACCACTGAGCCATCCCGCCGGGCCCCTGGAATTTTAAAAATAAAAGTATGTTGAATTGCCTCTCTCTGCTGTTTAGAAGGAACAAAGAGAACCCTTGCCTGGCTTCATGGAGGAGGCTCCTGCAGGCAGAGGTGAAGAAGAGCATTGATTAAAGAATCAGGCTGCTCTCCCTGCAGCTGAGGCTCACCCACTGCACTGATGAAACAGAGCTAGTGTGAATCCTCCACACACAGCGAGTCTGCGCTGTGTACTGCAGGATTCACGGATTCTGAGGTCCATTTCCACTTTAAAATATATGGAGTTTAAGTTCTCAACACCATGCTACCTGGAAACTCAGAAAACAGCCGGGTAGATTTGTAATCAAAGCACTTGGGAACTTAAGCTGTGCCCTGCCCCTGAGACCCCACACTGCAACTAGTACACTGCAGTTGCATGTCCTCCATTTACGCATGGATCTGCTCACCTTTATTAGTTGAGAAAACTCACCTGAAGGACAAACTGTGTCCTAGCTTCAAAAGGATGTATTTTCTGAAAGTATATCTGGCTCAAAAATTCCTGCAGTGGACTTCATGGCCCTATCACTGAATCACACACATGGAACTAGGGGTGGCATGGGATACAAAGCTTTTGGAATGAAATACACCCAATAGCTCTGGCTTGGCCTATTACATGGGGAATGAGTAAATAAATGCTGAGAGGCTGAAGGTGCTGATGATAGGTAACAGAGGATGTAGTACACAAGGAAACCACAAACTAATACGCCCTAGGTATGGCTGGTGTGCAGCACAGATCGTCCTCTCTCCTGAGGGCTGACACTGCTGGTTGCTATGGTGTCATCGCCTAGCTTTCCTCAAGGAGCTACGGAAATGAGCAATGGCAGTTGGCAAACAGACTTCATCCTTCTGGGATTTTCTGACCGACCCCAACTGGAGCCCATCCTCTCCATGCTTGTCTTCATCTTCTATGTGGTGGCTCTGATCGGAAATTCTGCCATCATAATTGTGTCTTACCTAGACCCCCAGCTCCACACACCCATGTATTTCTTTTTGTCCAACTTATCTTTTCTAGACCTCTGTTATACAACTAGCATTGTCCCCCAGATGCTGGTTAACCAGTGGGGTGCAAACAAGTCCATTTCCTATGGCGGGTGCATGCTCCAGTTCTTCTTTGCTCTGGATTTGGGAGCCACGGAGTGTCTTCTCCTAGCTGTGATGGCCTACGACCGCTACGCCGCTGTCTGCCAGCCTTTGCACTACACCGTGATAATGCACCCTCAGCTTTGCCTGAGGATGGTGCTGACCTGCTGGCTGGGTGGCCTAGGCAGTGCCATAATTGTCTGTTCCTTGACTTTGAACTTGCCAAGGTGTGGGCACAGAGAAGTGGATAATTTTTTTTGCGAGATGCCAGCCTTGATCAAGATGGCTTGCGTGTACTCCAGAGTCATTGAATATGTTGTCTCTGCTCTCGGAGTTGTGTTTCTCCTAGTACCTGTGAGCCTCATTCTCACCTCATATGGAGCCATCGCTCGAGCTGTGATGGAGATCAATTCAGCATCAAGGTGGAAAAAGGCCCTGAATACCTGTGGTTCCCACCTCATGGTAGTAACACTGTTTTATGGAACACTCATTTACATGTACATGAAGCCGCAAAATAGCAAATCCCAGGAGGAAGGGAAATTCTTTACACTTTTTTATACGATTGTGACACCCAGCCTTAACCCTCTGATCTACACTTTAAGAAACAATGATGTAAAGGGTGCAGTGAAAAAAATATTTTTGCTCAAGAAGTGTTCAGCAAAATTGTGAACTACAGGGGCCCGGTGGGATGGCTCAGTGGTCTAAAGCACCTGCTTGGGAAAGCTTGGGCGGCTGCAGGGACCGCGGTTCGATCCCCGGCACCACATGCTGCGCCAGCCCTGCCCTTGGAGGGGGCTGAGCCGGCCATAAAAATGAGTGAATAAACAAACAAAGGTTCTAGCCGGGCGTGGTGGCTCACGCCTGTAATCCCAGCACTCGGGAGGCTGAGGCAGGAGGATTGGTGTGAGTTCGAGACCAGCCTGGGCTACAAAAGTGAGCTCAAGGCCAGCCTCAACTGCATAGCGAGACCCTATCTCAAAAAGAAAAAAAAAAAAAAGGTTCTGAAACAAGAAAAAAATAAAATAAAATAAAATTCTAAAAAAAAAAATTGTGAACTACATAGAAGAGTGTATAAAGCCAAAGAAATGATGATTTTTATTAACAGAATTGACTCTTCAGAAAGAGTCCATGATTACATTACTGAAAAGTAATGTTGGTATGCTATGTAATTTTTAATTTGGTAAATTAACAGGAAATGAAGAGAAATGACAAGCATATGGATATATGGACAAAACATATCACTTCTACGTGTGGTTAGAAAGCATCAGACATATTGATTTTAGATAAAAATAATTATAGAGGCAGAAATTCAGTGGAATTCCATGTAAAATCTGGATTATTTCACATGGGTATCTATTCTAATGTGAGATTTGAACTAGACTATGATTTTCCCTTCCTAACAGAAAACAATAAGAAATGCACGCCCCTTGTACTCCAAATCTTACTTGGCCAGCCCTGTGGAAAAACCTGCCTACACCGCCACACACACACACTCACCAGACTCAGCCTTGAGGTCTCACTTCACAGGCCACCAGGATGAATATTACCTCTCCTTGTCTCACCTTAACCAGCCTACATCATGGGAGTCATGGGTACAAGCTCTTGGTCCTCTCATTTCGCATGCACATTGTCCTTGTTGACCTCCTGCTGGTGTGCATTTGACTGCAGAGGGTAACCAGCTCCGACCAGGCCTACAGCCGTGGAGAGGGGGTAACAGCGAACCAAGCACTGCAGACCCCCGGCAGGGCAGCACCTCCAGACAACACAGGGAGTCTTCATCTCCTGTGTGAATTCTAAGCTCAGCCTCTGGGCTCTGGGTTCTCCTGGTCACCGTGGCCTGATGAGGAGGATGGGTACCATGCTGGAGGGAGCTACAGTGCTGGGGACAGATGTGTCTCACAACTCGTTACCTGGTAACTTTCTAGACACGTGCTGCTCACTCCCACCCAGAGATCCTGACCCCACAGCTGGGGAGTGGACTGTCAACTCCTGCGTTCTTCTTCTCTTTTTTTTGTCTTTTTGAGACAGGGTCTCGCTATGCAGTTGAGGCTGGACTTGAGCTCACTTTTGTAGCCCAGGCTGGTCTCGAACTCGCACCAATCCTCCTGCCTCAGCCTCCTGAGTGCTGGGATTACAGGCGTGAGCCACCACGCCTGGCTCCTGTGTTCTTAACAATTGCTTCAGGTGATCCTGAAAAGGCTGCAGATGGAGGACCACTGCTCTCCAGAGTAGAAAGACACTGAGTGTTACTAAACAGGACCGACATTTTACCTTCGACCTGCCTTCTTTCCTTGTAGATACACAAAAGAAGCTAAACATTATTTTCCAACATGTCTACATAAATTTTCTCCATGTCAGACTGCAGATAAGAAACATTGTAAAGTCGATGTTTAAATCACCCTTGTGTATATATGGCAGAAATAAAGCTTTTCATTTAACATTGAAAAGAGAAATTCATGCTTGAAGGTTTTTTCTCCTTTGTAATTGCTGGTAATGTTTTAAAACAATTTTTTAAGCTTATATCTGGCAATCTAAACAACTGATTTGAAGACAACATTAGCTATATAACAACCCTTGTTGAATTCCTGTTGTTTTGTTTAGTGAAATTCTGTATCATTTTGGTATGGATGGTCAACATTTGTACTGTCTTATTTTGCTTTTTTTTTTTTTTTTTAATTCTTGCTATATGTTGTAGTTTTTTGTTTGTGTATTTTCTCTTTCAAATAAAAAATTAAATAATAATTTCTTCCAAGGTTAAATGAATCAACTATAAATGTTATTCTTTCCTATTATACCCTTCAGATCTTTCAGTTTTAATTTTGATTATTAGTACCTATGGACAAAAAAATAAATGAGTTGCTTCATACCTTTCCATTCATGCATGGCACTTTATATTCTTTCATTGAAACACGGTGGTGTTACATGATCAAGTTTGGGAAGGGAATTCTGTGGTCCTAAATGCCAAAACAGAAGTCTGATGCTCTTTTTCTTTTGCCCTACACTCTTCTTGTTTTCTTTTTTTTTTTTTTGTCTTTTTGAGACAGGGTCTCACTGTGCAGTTCAGGCTGGCCTTGAGCTAACTTTTGTAGCCCAGGCTGGTCTCGAACTCACAGCGATCCTCCTGCCTCAGCCTCCCGAGTGCTGGGATTACAGGCGTGCGCCACCATGCCCGGCACTCTTCTTGTTTTCACTGGCACATACATTCGTAGTGTGTGGACCTCTCTGACACAGGATAAGCTACCACTTCTTCCCTACAACTCAGCTATTACAGCAACTGGAAATCTGGGCATGAGAAAGACATCCCTCACACGCAGCACCTTGTGGTAGCATTTCTCAGCAGACTTGGCCTCACTCACATGCGGTACTGGGTGAGGGGATAAAGCAGCCTCCCAAATTTGCAGTGAGAATCCTATGCCTTTCTTTTGGCACAGAGGCAATCTGCCTTTTTTAGTAAAATTTCCATTTGGGTATTGAAACCTTCTGGTCAGCTCTTACAGTTTTTCGTTTGCTTTGCCCATGTCCGTATCTAGGCTGCGCTCTCTAACCTTGCCCAGATTTTCTTCTGTTTCTTTGTACTCCTGGCTTGCACCTCAGCTCTCTGGCATTTGCTTTCCTTGCCTTTAGGAACCCCTTGCATCTGGTTTTGGAGAATTAGGAGCCTTTGTGGGAATTCTTTTCTGTTCATGTTTCATCTTCCTTCCATTTTGGGTTCTGAGTTTTGGCATCAAGTGGAGTGATGCAAGATTGCTGCTGACCTGTGGATCATTTAGGTAGTGGTGTGGCCTTGGCTTTGTTCATCCAGAGGTATTGTCTACCCACTGAAGACATCTGACTTATTTGGATGGGACCTTGACACTGCTGTCAGCAGAAAATTTGTACAACAACAGCAGAATCACACCTACTTCAAGAATAAACATTAAGAGTCCAGTGTTGCTGTATGTGCATGTAATCCCAGGACTTGTGAGGCTGAGGCAGGAGGATTGTAGCAAGTTCCATACCAGCCTAGGCTACAGAGTGAGCTCAAGGCCAGCCTAGAAAGAAAAGAATGAGTAAACACTAAAACTTGTTTCGATTATGCCATATATTGTAAATACCTGTGAGAGGCTTCATTGCCCTGCTATCTGAGATGTATCTGGAGCATAAGGTCTGGGAGAAAGGAAGGGATATGTGAATTGGAAGAGAACAAAGTAAGAAATAAATTAATGAATAAAATTAAACAGGAAGTCAGGCCACTAGCTTTATTTTGTAGTGAATTAAGACTGGGGTTGAGGGAATTTGGGAAAGCCCTTTTGTAGGTCGGATGATGTAAGCAGATACATGGAAATGCAGAGACTGCATAAAGTTGTCAGGTGGCTGGGGTCTGCCAATGCACCTGTGGTGAACTTTTCTCAAGCCTCGCAGCCCAGCTTTCTGAAAGCATGCCTTGATGTGCTTTAAAGTGGTACAGTTCCGTTTACAGCACGGGTTCACTCTTGCTGACTAGCGAACTTACAGCTTCCTGTTATGTTCAGGTCACTGGACAGATGTGCGAGAGGTGCAGCAAGGAGCAACAGGACGCACAGCCAGGAGGGAGAGAGTAGAAACGTGGAAGGTAGAGATGCTGAGCCACGGAGCAAGCCAAAGGGGGGCCTTGAAGCTGCAAGGACGGCAGTCATCCAGTACCAACAAAGAAGAATCAAAAGAAAGGTGAGAAAAATTCATATGGAATGAAAGAAAGGAAAGAAGGAAGGAAGGAAGAGAGAGAGAGAGAGAAAGAAAGAAAGAAAGACAGGAAGGAAAGCAGGGAGGGAGGGAGGGAGGGAGGCAGGAAGGCAGGCATCAAGGTGACCCAAATCCAACAAGATGGCAAACTTACAATAACTACAAGTACCAAAATAACAAGAGGAATAAAGAGTCAAATTCTCGCGGGCGACAACCGTACCCCTGAGCTTCCTCACAGTTCTCCCTATGCTCATACCCACATGCCACGCCGATCTCTGTGGTTCTCACAGTCTCAGTCTGAAGCCTGGGCACATGGATTTCCTCATCATGGGTGCCCTGGTCCTCAGCTGCCAGTGTACCTGCCAATCTGCATGGCCCCGATTATCTAGGCCAAAGGTTGGCTTGGCGGTGACTGTCACTCACCTCTCTGTCTTCCTGCCCATGATACGGCCCAAGTGCCTTGGCCAGGAGCTCTTCCCAGGCTTTCAGCCCAGCCGGAGAAGCGACAGGACATCTGCCCCTCCCCTTTCTCTTCTCCTCCTCTCCCTCTTTTTCTCCCTTTGTCCCTCCCTCTTTCAACCCCCTCCCCCATGCACTGTCTTTCTTTGCATTCCATTCCTCTGTTCCTTCTCCCTCTCCTTTTTTTTTTTTGCGGGACTGGGATTGAAACTCATGACCTTGCATTTGCCAGGCAGGCACTTATGCCACAGAGCTATCTCCCCAGCCCCTCCCTCTCCTTTTCTCCTCCTCATTTCTCCCTCTGTCCTAGTTTTCATTTACATCTCTGTAAGGGGCCCGGCAGGATGGCTCAGTGGTCTAAAGCACCTGCTTAGGAAAGCTTAGGCGGCTGCAGGGACCGCGGTTCAATCCCTGGCACCACATGCTGCGCCAGCCCTGCCCTCAGGGCAGGCTGAGCTGGCCATAAAAATAAGTAAACAAACATCTCTGTAAGAGATCTGAACGTTTTTATATACTTATTGACTATTTGTACTTCTGAGAAGAGTCCATGCATTTTTGCTTTGCTTTCCTGGACTGAGTTTTTCTCTTGGGGACTCCTCTATTTGTTTATATTGCAGATTAATTTAGTCTAAGATGTAAGATATATTTTGGATGTTAACCCTGGCTAACCTTGTAGTCCTTTTTTTTTTGTCTGTTTGAGATAGGGTCTCACTATCCAGTTCAGGCTGGCCTTGGGCTCACTTTTGTAGCCTAGGCTGGTCTTGAACTCACGTTGATCCTAAGGCCTCAGCCTCCCAATTGCTGGGATTACAAGCATGCACCACTGTGCCCACGTCTTGTAGCCCATCTTTTTCTCCAATTTTTGGTCTGTAAACTTATATTCTTAACCCTCCAGAAGAAAAGCTTAGTGATACTATTACTCTATAACACAGGTACTTGAGCTTAACATCACTATCTTTCTGAGTATCAAACATCTTAAACTTAGTTTGGAATCGGTATTATCTATCAATCATTGATATTCTAATAAATCTCTATAGAATGTGCTAAAAGCAGTTACACATTTTTACACAGGAATTTATTTATTTATTTATTTATTTATTTATTTATTTATTTATTTTGTTTCTTTTTGTCTTTTTGAGACAGGGTCTCGCTATGCGAGCCCAGGCTGATCTCGACCTCGCACCGATCCTCCTGCCTCAGCCTCCCGAGTGCTGGGATTACAGGTGTGAGCCACTGTGCTCTCTTTCCATTTCCTTTCTCCTTCTGACTTTATAATCACTTTCCATTTGCTAGTGATCTGTTTCCCAGTTGCCTACTGTTTTTTTTTTAATATTTGTACCTTGAGTTTCTTGTGTGAGATTATTCTTCAAAATTTTTAAGATTTGTATTACTAATGATTGACCTTTACTTTCAGTTGGAAGGATATCAATATTTCTATATCAGCAGTTTCTAGAAAGGTCACTCCGATCCTGTTTGTTATTCAATATTTCATTTGTCCCTTTCTCTTATAGGTACCTTGATTCTTAAATCATGCTATGATTTAGGACTGGAATGTTCCCAAAGGGCTCTCACATTGAAGGTTTTTCAGATTGCTAGAGTTATTTCAGGTTGCTAGAGTTATTTGTAATTGGCACAAATGTCAGGTGTTGAGGAACATTTTGAATAAACGAGTTAGGGATATACAGTCTTCAAGGCTACATTAGGACCTCGGCCCCCTCCTCTCTCTGTCTCTCTGTCTGAGCCTGCGTTTGTATCTGTATGTTTCTGGGCTGCCTTGGGTAAGGTTTTTCTGCTATGATTTTCTGCCCAAGAAGCTCTGTTTCACCATGTCTCGGAATCAATGAAACTGTGTGGCCATGGATAGAAAACTTTAATTTTGCAAATTAAGTCAAAATGTGATTCTCGTTTCTGATGATGTTTGCAGAAATTTAGCCATAGGAGCAGGGAGGTCACAAGACTCAAGTATTCTAGGCCTGATGGCATCTTGTTTCCAGTAGGATTTTGAAAGGATTTCCTATTTGTTTGCTGTGTGTTTCTGTGTTTGCTTGTTTTGCTGAAGTTCATGCTATAGGCACTGTTAGGATACCTTTCTAGTTTGTGTCTACTTTTTTTGGATTTTAAATTTCTTTTAACTTTAGATGACTTTATCTCTCTGTGTTTTTATATAATCTAGCTTGAGTAATTTTATCAGATATTTTTGCTCTTCTGGTTCCAGTATATCCATGTCTTTTCCCAGGCTTGAAAATCTTTCTAGCATTAATATTTACAGGTCCTCAAAAAGCTTATGTTGCTCTTTTTATTGTTTAACTCCCTTGGTTGGAATGTTTGCTTCTTTTGCTCTTCTTCTAAAACTTGCTAGCTATCTGAATGCGTTTAAACCATTTGTTCTTTCACAATCTTAGCTTGGAATAACCTAAATAATAATTTTTTTTTAATTTTATTTATTTTTTTTCTTGTTTCAGAACCTTTGTTTATTCACTCATTTCTATGGCCGGCTCAGCCCGCCCTGAGGGCAGGGCTGGTGCAGCATGTGGTGCCAGGGATCGAACAGCGGTCCCTGAAGCCGCCCAAGCTTTCCCAAGCAGGCGCTTTAGACCACTGAGCCATCCCGCCAGGCCCCAACCTAAATAATAATTTACTTAGAATATTTGGTTTTAGGGACTTGCCTCATAGGCTTATAACTAGCAGTTTTACTTGCAAGACCAATCAGGTGGAACATGGAACTGATGGCTGAGATTGCTGATCACCGAGAGTGTTGGGGAGCCCCAGAATGAGGAATGCGGGTTACAGCCTGAAGTGGACAGAAAGATTCCCTTCTCTGCAAACTTCCCTGGAAACTCAACCTGTTAAGACAGCTCGGGCTGGGGAAATAGCTCCATGGCACAAGTGCCTGCCTGGCAAACACAAGGTCATGAGTTTGAACTCCAGTCCTGAAAAAAAAAAAAAAAAAAAAAAAAGACAGCTCGCTTCTCAGGTCCCTCAAAGTTCTTCCCATTACGAGGTTGAAACCCAAGTCCGCTGCTCAAAGTTTGCTCCTTGTCCTATGCAGAGGGTCTCTCTCAATGCCATGAAGTTGGAATTAAGTGGTGTAACATAGGTAATAAATATTTCTTCCTATTTTTGTGTTTTTGTAATTACTGATTTATGTTCTGTACACAGATATTGTGATCAGTGATTTCCTTAGCTCTTGGAAAAGTACACTCCTGAATGGATTATTGCAGATAGATGGTACATAGAAAATGAACTTTCTGCTGGGTTAATTTATTTGATATCCTAGCCAAGTGTTTGGGTTTTTTTTTTTTTAATGTTTATGTGCTAGCAGATAACTAATCCAATTAAGAATAAACTGGGGGGGGGGCCTGGCGGGATGGCTCAGTGGTCTAAAGCGCCTGCTTGGGAAAGCTTGGGCGGCTTCAGGGACCGCAGTTCGATCCCCGGCACCACATGCTGCGCCAGCCCTGCCCTTGGGGCGGGCTGAGCTGGCCATAAGAAATGAGTGAATAAATAAAGGTTCTGAAACTAGAAATAAATAAATAAATAAATAAATAAATAAATAAATAAATTAATTAATTAATTAATTAATTAATTAATTTTAAAAAAAAAAGAATAAACTGGGGGGCCTGGCAGGATGGCGCTTCCTAAAGCGCCTGCTTAGGAAAGCTTAGGCGGCTGCAGGGATCCCTGGCACCACATGCTGTGCCAGCCCTGCTCTCAGGGCAGGCTGAGCCAGCCATAAAAATAAAAGTTCTGAAACAAGAAAAAAATAATAATAAAATAAAATTCTAAAAAAAAAAAAAAAAGAGCCGGACGTGGTGGCTCACGCCTGTAATCCCAGCACTCGGGAGGCTGAGGCAGGAGGATTGGTGCGAGTTCGAGACCAGCCTGGGCTACAAAAGTGAGCGCAGGATCAGCCTCAACTGCATAGCAAGACCCTGTCTCAAAAAGACAAAAAATAAATAAATAAATAAATAAATAAATAAATAAATAAATAAATAAATAAAAAAGAAAAGAAAAAAAAGAATAAACTGGATGTCTGCTTCTTCAAGGAAAAAAAGAAACATAAATTTTTGTTTTGGTTTTGTAAACTTAAAAAATAGCATGGCAGGGAATTTTCAATAAAAATTTGTTTCCCTGAATATTATCACTGAATGTATATTACTCTCCAACTTAGAAAAGGTTTAGTGCTTCTCTCACATGCTGGAGACTGCACGTGTGGAACCTTTGGATGCAGAAATTATTTCTAGAGGTATTGAGCATTATTGCTCTCCTTTTTTTGCTCATCTCAAAATTTTTACTTACACACAGCTATAAAACTATTGAGAAAATTTTGTGATGGGCCTGTGGGAGGTAGAGTACAGTGCCTTTCCTTTTGCCTATATTTGTTCTGTTTCTTGTGCTTCAAAAATTAACAAAAACTGGGGCCTGGTGGGATGGCTCAGTGGTCTAAAGCACCTGCTTGGGAAAGCTTGGGCAGCTTCAGGGACCGCGGTTCAATCCCCGGCACCACATGCTGTGCCAGCCCTGCTCTCAGGGTGGGCTGAGCCGGCCATAAAAATGAGTGAATAAATAAACAAAGGTTCTGAAACAAGAAAAAATAAATAAATAAAATTTTTTTAAAAAAATTAACAAAAACTGGAGATATCACTTCAATATTCATTCCCTTAGGCATTTTCTACATTCTCCACAATAAGTTACACTTTCATATAAAGATTTAGTAAACAACTATTTATTCACTTAATTATTTAGCAGGTAATTATTGTGTTTGTACCTCAAGTAAGGAAACAATTACAGAAAAATCACAAATGAAAAAAATGTTCATTTTTTAGTCCCTCTACAATAATTTCGCTGCCGCATAGAGAAATTTCTCGCTTTCATACTTGCGATGCAACATAAAGACATTGAGGGGAGCTGGGGAGATGGCTCCGAGGCACAAGTGCCTGCTGGGCAAGTGCAAGGTCGTGAGTTTGAACCCCAGTCCCACAAAAAAATAAAAAAATTTAAAAAAAAAGACATTGAGGAAATGTATAAGAAAAGTATTAAGAAAACAGTTTGTATCTTCTTTTCTATATTTGAGAGGAAGGAAATTAGGAAAGATCTGCCAAACCACACTCCTTCCATGTTGGAAGACACTCTGTCTCCCTATTCCTACAACAGTGGTTCTCTTACGGACGTTGTTGGAATCACCTGAAGCGACTTTTAAGAACAGGCAAATTTCTGGGTCCTGGCCTGCCCTATTGCATCAGCAGCTTTGGGTGAGCTAAGAGCATGCACGTGTAGTAAGCTGCCAGGAGAAGAGCTTCTGGCCAGGCACGCATGCGCTCACATAGGACTGAGGGTGAAGCTACTGTAACTGAGGTCCACACGGCCCAGCTTCTGAACCTGGTTTTGACTCAAGAGAAGATGTTTCCCTGCAATGATCTGTAGAGAAGGTAACATTTATCATGGTGGCCACAGGGCAGAGTACGGACTGTGTGTTGTAAAGTGGTCACCTCCAGAGTCTGGTGAGTGATTTAATCTGAATGCCATGAGTGTATTGGTGACAACGTATTATGACAAGCAACAGAACAACTTTATTCACTATAACTCTAAACAAGACTAGATGACCCTTTTCCTATTTACCATTTATACTGCTCTGTTTCGGTATATTTTTTCAGAGTATTTCTATTGTTACATGGTCTCTTTAACAATATATATAGTACATGGACTATTTTATAGCAGTCTATGCTAGCATTGCTTCTTTACCATCATGTATCGAATTTTGCTTTTTCTGTATGTTCTAAAAAAGGTTTCAAGCCGGGCGTGGTGGCGCACACCTGTAATCCCAGCACTTGGGAGGCTGAGGCAGGAGGATCGGTGTGAGTTGGAGACCAGCCTGGGCTACAAAAGTGAGCTCAAAGCCAGCCTGAACTGCATAGTGAGACCCTGTCTCAAAAAAGACAATAAATAAATAAATAAATAAATAAGGTTTCAAATTTAACTTAGAAAACTTTTTGAAAACCTTTTGAAAAAGAGTATCCCTTAATGCAATGGATCCATAAAGTCCTCTTCTAAAAGTGAATATTTCTTACATGCCGTCCACACTGACATGCTTGACCCCAAACTCACGACCTTGCTGACCGCATCTCTGTCACCAGTATTCTCCTCACTGCAGTCTTCACGTCTTTGTTTCTTAAAGTGTAGATCAAAGGGTTAAGGCTGGGCGTGACAATCGTGTAAAAGAGTGTAAAGAACTTTCCTTCCTCCTCGGATGTGGCACTCTGGGGTGTCATGTACATGTAAATAGCGGGCACGAAAAACAGTGCAACTACTGTGAGGTGGGAGCCGCAGGTATTGAGGACCTTTCGCCACCTTGCAGCCGACTGCATCTGAAGAACAGTGTGAGTGATGACTGCATAGGAAATGAGTATCAGAGACACAGGGGAGAGAAGAAGTATAAATCCGAAAGCCCAGATAACAACCTGAATTACTCTTGTGTAAGCACAAGCCAATTTCATTAATCCTGGCATCTCACACATAAAATTGTTCACTATATGGTGCCCACACCTTGGCAATGTTAAAATCAAGGAGCAGACAGTTATGGCACTGCCAACACCACCCAGCCAGCAGATTAGCACCATCTGCTGGCAAAGCCGAGGATGCATTGTGACTGTATAGTGCAGAGGCCGACAGACAGCAGCATAGCGGTCGTAGGACATCACCGTCAAGAGCAGAGTTTCTGTGGCTGCAAAGACCAAGGCAAAGAAGAACTGGAGCGCACACCCTGCATAGGTAATGGACTTGCTTGGACCCCATAGGTTTGCCAGCATCTGTGGGATAATGGTGTTTGTGTATCCCAGCTCTAAAAGTGACAGATTAGATAAGAAGAAGTACATGGGGGTGTGGAGGTGGGGGTCCAGATAAGATACAATTATGATGCTCAAGTTTCCAGCTAGTGTCACCATATAGCAGATGACGACAAACACAGAGAGGATGGGCTCCAGTTGGGGTCGGTCAGAGAACCCCAGAAGGATGAAGTCTGTCTGCCAGCTTCTGTTGCTTATTTCCATTGCTCCTTATGGGATGCTACGAGCCTAAACCACAGCAACCAAGGTTAATGTCAGCCTTAATGGGACTAAATGACATCAATATGGAATATTTGCATGGGTATTCCATCTCAACACATTATTTCATATATTATATATAAACAAGTGCCTTTCTCCTTTGGAACATTTTTACTTTTGAGTAATTCATGTCAAGCTGATTCCTATGACACGCCAGACCCTAACATACTGCAGTGTAAATCAGGGTTAATGTTCTAAGCCACCCAGGGCTGTGGGTCCTTATTCTAGAGAATGAACTTACACGTCTGTCATAGCAGTTTCACAAGGAATGCATTTTGAGACATTGGTGCTTGTTAAAACACAACAATAAGGTTGTAGTCTACCTTTTCCTTACAAATGGAGATGATTTTAAGGTTGAAACCATTGTGATCGATTTTCATGGGAGAAGCACCACTATTCATACTGGGACCAACATCACACTCCCCACGCAGCTTCTCCACCCGTTTTTTTTTTTTGTTTTTTTTTTCCTTGACATTGCAGGGATTGCATTTCTGGCACCACTTTGGGGGCTCCCAGCAATTTTCACATATTTGTCGGGTTGTTTTTGCTTGGCAGAAAATAAACGTCTTTCACATTATCTTTTGGTCCCATTGCCAAGGTCACTGTTCTGCACTGACTTTAAGGACTAACACTGCACCCTCCGTACCATCATGTTTGTTGCAGAGCGAACCATGGAACAGTTCTCACGTATGGGCCCCATGTACAGTGCCAGCACCGTGTGTTTCTTAGTCAGGGATCAGTTGTGCAGACTCCAGCAAGCAGTGAGGACAACACCAAGCTTGACTTGGCTTCAGCCAGCTGTCTGTCCCCATGGATTTGTCACTTACACGAGCAGATCTTTTCCTTGGCTTCCATCCCTGACTGTAAAGATGACCTCATTTTGGTGCTAAGGATACAGACAAGGCAAAAATGTTTCCCTGCTCTTACCATTCCTGATTGTGATGTCACATCAATAAATTGGTATATGAGCCGGGCATGGTGGCTCAAGCCTGTAATCCCAGCACTCGGGAGGCTGAGGCAGGAGGATTGGTGCGAGTTCGAGACCAGCCCGGGCTACAAAAGTGAGCTCAAGGCTAGCCTCAACTGCATAGGGAGACCCTGTATCAAAAAGACAAAAAAATAATAAATAAATAAATAAATAAATAAATAAATCGGTATATGTTTAAACCTGCATGAGGTTTTGTATCCTTTGCTGCACATAATTCTTCATCACAACGTGGACATGCAGTTCCTGGGCTATGCCTAACTTTCTATTTGTTGTGAAAGAAACATGTCTTATTATTAAAGTTACATAGAAAATAAAGTGTAGATAAATGACCTTGAATATACCATATTGTTAACATTTTATAAACTGATGTTATAATTTTAAGTAAGCTACTGTTTATGTCATGCAAAGAATGTAATTTTGGACTGTCTGTGTACTTTTCATTTCATGGAATATAGGGAGAAAATTTCAAATGCAAAGGGGAATCAAAAAATGGGAAAAGGAAAGAAGGAAAACGAACAGAAAGAAAATAAAATGGAAAAATAAAAACGATCAGTTTGTACATGAGGAGGGAGGAGTTTAAGAGGGAGGGGGACTGGGAAGAAAAGGAGAATCGAGATACGCTACATACAGGGACAAATTTTCTGTGGTGAATGTGATCTTCATGTACATCTAAACCCTACTGATAGGGCAGGGGAGATAGCTCAGTAGAATAAGTGCCTGCCTCTTGCCTGGCAAACACAAGGGTCTGAGTTCAATCCCCAGTTCTGGGGGAAAAAAAAAAAGGTAAAAAAAAAAAATAAATAGGCCGGGCGTGGTGGCTCACGCCTGTAATCCCAGCACTTGGGAGGCTGAGGCAGGAGGATCGGTGCGAGTTCGAGACCAGCCTGGGCTACAAAAGTGAGCTCAAGGCCAGCCTCAACTGCATAGTGAGACCCTGCCTCAAAAAGACAAAAATAAATAAATAAATAAAAATAAATAAATAAATAGGGGCCTGGCGGGATGGCTCAGTGGTCTAAAGCGCCTGCTTGGGAAAGTTTGGGCGGCTTTAGGGACCATGGTTCGATCTCTGGCAACATATGCTGCGCCAGCCCTGCCCTCAGGGCAGGCTGAGCCGGCCATAAAAATAAAAGTTCTGAAACAAGAAAAAAAAAATTCTTAAAAATAAATAAATAGGGCCCGGCGGGATGGCTCAGTGGTCTAAAGCGCTTGCTTGGGAAAGCTTGGGCAGCTTCAGGGACCGCGGTTTGATCCCCGGCACCACATGCTGCGCCAGTCCTGCCCTTGGGGTGGGCTGAGCCAGCCATAAAAATGAGTGAATAAACAACAAAGGTTCTGAAACAAGAAAAAAATAAATAAATAAAATAAAAAAATTTAAAATAAATAAATAAATAAATAAATAAATAAACTCTACTGATAAACTGAAATATAAAAATTTTAAAAATGAAAGCATGGGGGCTGGGGAGATAGCTCCAAGGCACAAGTGCCTGCTGGGCAAGTGCAAGGTCGTGAGTTCGAACCCTGGTCCTACCAAAAAAAAAAAATGAAAGCATGCCCAGTAAATTTTTTTTTCTTTCTTTTTTTTTTGAGAAAGGGTCTCACTGTACAGTTCAGGCTGGCTTGGAGCTCACTTTTGTAGCTCAGGCTGGTCTCAAACTTGCAGCGATCCTCCTGCCTCAGCCTCCCGAGTGCTGGGATTACAGGCGTGAGCCACCACGCCCGGCTATAATTTTTAAATGTAAATCTATCCAAGTTGATAGTACAAATCTTTAATCCCAGCTATGCTGATGCAGGAGGAATGCAAGCTTATTGCTGGCCTGTGTACTGTATGAAGACCTTGTGTCAAAAAAAACAAATAAAAGGCTGGGAATGTAGCCCAGCAGTGTGGCACTTGCCTAACACATAAGAACCTATTACTTGTATCCCTAATAACTTCTGAAAATTATGTTCAATTTATATAATGTGAGCCCAAGTTTCACACACTAGGAAGTCAGCTAAGTGAAGCACAGTCCTTCCGTGCACAGGACCTGCAGCCCCAGCAACTCACTGAGTCCCAACTCCAACTTTCGGCAGCCGCAAGACCTTGGACAATTACGCAACCTCACCATGCCCTGTTCTTTACATCAGAAATGACATGACATTTTTTTCCTGTTCAGTGGGAAGATGTGAAGCTGACTACCTATAAAAACATAAGATTTGTGTGGGATTCATAGCCAATTCTAAAATGGTATGTCTCATCTATGAATCATCATGATTCTATCACATATTCTAAATCATAGTTACTATTTTAGTGTTAAGTTGAAGAGTTCTGCCCTAATACTTTTCCATGCTCTTAAAAGGCATACTTAGGCACACAAAAATGTATAAATATCACAGCTCTCAGGTTGGAGAATGGCTGGGGTTCCCTAAAAGCTAACTATAAACACACTGGGCTCTTACAAACGTTTAATTTTGAGATCCTCTTCTTCAACCAGCAGATTTGACAAAGGTGCTAAGGCATAAATATAAGGCCTACAAGAATGAAAATACTAGTAGGAAACATAGGATAAATATATCTGGACGATGGAATGGCAAAAGTGTTTTTCCACAAGAGCCAAAGCAGCAAGAAACATGTGAAATAAGCAAATGCTATCACGTTAAATTTCACAGCTGCCATCCAGCAAAGAAGGCGTCTATCAGCAGAACACAAGGAACTTACAGAACGGGGAAATGTATTCACAATTTCTATTTACAATACAAACACAATGTTTGCAAACATTTTAAATGTTTATAAATGATATTTAATGCAATTTATATAGTCAACAGCAAACAGCTAAACAACTGAAGTTAAAAATGCTCAGTGGAAGAAGTGTTTGTCTGGCAAGCACAGGGTCCTGAGTTCAATCCCTGGTACCTGAATAAATAATAAAATAAAATGCTCAATAGGCCTAAATTAACTTCTGTGAAAAGTGGTCATGAAAATGGCAAAATTCATATTTAAAATACTCACCATCATGTAAGAGAACCTGTGCTGCAATGTCCTATAACTCAGACGTGTCCCAAATTTTCTGGTCAAGGAGATTATGGGACCTCAGAGGAAAGGGATAAATGAACTATAGTGTGTCTAAGGAGAGTCACCCAGAGAAAAACATTCTCTCAGGCTTTCACAGAAAGCAAACTGGCCAAGCAATGGCCGTGACTCGACCCAAACCCCAAACGCTGATACTGACCACAGTTCTACAAAGCACTGTACATGGTTCCAAAGTTAATCCTGAGGGGATTTGACCTTGGAAGATACAAAAGATTAGTGTTTTGTTATATAGGTCTGGCTTTAACTTGCCCTCGATCACCCAGTGGAAAAGCTTAATTATGAGACATAAAACGCTAAACTAGATAAGTATGATGAACTGTAAGAGGCTTAAATCAACAACTTCGGGGGCTGGGGAGATAGCTATGTAGCACAAGTGCCTGCCTGGCAAGTGCAAAGTTGTGAGTTCAAACCCCAGTCCCACCAAAAAAAAAAGACAACAACAACAAAAAAATCAACAACTTCCAACATTGCCAGTTTCACCAGTAACCCACTGCAATTATGAAACATTGGACTATGTATACATCTACTTCCTCTCAGTTCAAAGATAAGAAATTTTTTTTCTTTGCTTACCAATATTGATTAGAAAGTGTATCATGTCCACCACCCTGTACTCTGTATTACTATTATGAGGACAATATGCAATGTGTCAATTACTGCGAATGTACTACTAATGTGTTGTGAAATTATCACATTGATATCTTATTAAAAGTAATATAAAAAGAGAAAAAAAATAAAAACCACACCATTAATAGCCATGAGGTTAACGGAAACTGAACGCATAGTGAAACACTCCCTCCTCTGTCACACTTCGTGCAGCAGCAGGGAAACCTCTCACTCCTCTTCCACTGTCGCTAGTACCTACTCGCGGGCTTCTGGTCTCCTTCCTTCTCCCTTCCCTGCACTCTCTGGACCCTCTTTTCACTCTTAGCTTCTATTGTACACAGCCTTTTAAACATTAAACAGGGGCCAGGCAAGTGCATGGACCAAGGTTTCATTCCAGGTACGGTAGGCTGCGCTGGCCCCTCCGCCAGGTGTGCTGAGCCCAAGACCAAGTCCTGGCCTGGTGGTGCATATGTGCAATCCCAGCGCTGGGGAGGCTGAAAACAGCAGGATTGCTGTGAGTCCTAGCTGCATCCTGAAACCTTTTACAGATTAAAGAAACATTTTTCTATCTACCTATCAGTATCCATATCAATGATTATCATCTGTCCATCTATAATGTACTTATATATTTATGTAGTAATCTAAGTTTGTTCCTTAGCTATTATTGACCTACCTGTTATCTATTTATCTATCATATATCTACCTACTGTGGGGAGACTTCAATATGCTATCCAGGCTAGACTTGGGTTCGTGGGCCCTGTCTCATCGGCTTTGTTCTCAGATGAGCTGGGTGGGCTGATTCACCCAATCCCACCAAGGTTATCTTTCACTGACGTTTTGGAAATGTCTTAGCCTGAGGATTGTATTATGTAAAGTTTAAATTATGAACTCCAAAACTATATTTTTATTGTATTAGTTTAATAATTTTCCATGCCTATATAAACATCAAGGATCAAGCTTTTTTTTTTTTTTTTTTTTTGGCAGGACTGGGATTTCAAACTCACAACCTTGCACTTGCCAGTCAGGCACTTGTGCCACAGAGCTATCTCCCCAGCCCCATGGATCAAGCTTTTGATGCTATTTGATGCTATGCTTAATATGACTGTGAGGGCTGGGGAGATAGCTCCATGGGACAAATGCCTGCCTGGCATAGGCAAAGTCCTGAATTCCAATCCTGGTCCTGCAAAAATAAATAAATAAATAAATAAATAAATAAATAGTAAATAAATAAATGACTATAATATGAAAACAAGAGAATACTGGACATGATAAAATAGATAGGACAAAAACGTATTTTATCTTTTAAGTAATATTTAGGTTTTATTTTAGATATGTACATACTTAAGCTTCCAAATATATTTAAAATACATTTTATTGATTTAGTTAAATTTATTTTTTTAAAGAATTTTTTATTTTATTTATTTATGTTTTTCTTGTTTCATAACCTTTATTTGCTTATTCACTCATTTTTATGGCTGGCTCAGCCCGCCCCGAGGGTAGGGCTGGTGCAGCATGTGGTGCCGGGGATCAAACCGCGGTCCCTGAAGCTGCCCAAGCCTTCCCATGCAGGCACTTTAGACCAAACAAAGGTTCTGAAACAAGAAAAAAATAAATAAATAAAATTAAAAAAAAAAAACAAACATTGAAACATCACATAAAAATAAAACATATTCAATGAATCACTTATTAATATAAGGTGACTGTGATATTCCTATATTCAAGCAAAGAAAAAGAAAACAACTCTACCATAAAATTTCCTTGGGATTGTGACTGATTTTAGCCTTTTCTTCATGTGTAATGCACAAGAAGCTGATCCACTCTACACACTGCAGTTTCCCCATCTTTAACCTTATGACCCATCAGCACTGAATGCCTGGCACCGTCATGAAGACAGGTACACAACGCTTAAGGGGCTAAATATTTATAAGGCTGCCTCACACATGGCGCAGAAACCTTGAAGCACACCTGCAGCTCTTGCTGACATTTAATCTCCTCCTCAGTGAAGATAGCAATAAAATTATATTTCGTACCTTTTATGAGTTGGTTTTGCCTGAGTCTCAAGCCATCAAGATCTGTTTTCTAAGTCACTTTCTGTTAAAAGTCGTAGAAGATGCATCAGAAGCCAGAGTGAGAAAATCTTTTGGAGGGCAGCCCACAGTTGTAATGATCTCACATAAAGTACTCAATTTTTAATATGCTGGCACTATCTTCACTAGCAATTAAAAAAAAAATAGGTGAGAAAGTTACAGAAATCATGAAAAAATGGATTAGCCAAAAAAAAAAAAAAAAAAAAAAAAAAAAAAAAAAAAAAAAAAAAAAAAAAAAAAAAAAAAAAAAAAAAAAAAAAAAAAAAAAAAAAAAAAAAAGGATTAGCCATTATTTGGTAAGGCTGACCCCAGAATTTCATTCATAGTTAGACGGTAGCTGAGCTACAGTGGATGAAATTTTCTACTAAATTTGAATATTGGAGAAAATTCCAATCTAGAATGGATGAATAACATGTAAGTGGGAAATTACTGCTTAATGCAAATGAGGTGCTTTGGGCAGATGTGGGTTCTGGGAATGATCAAATTCAGCAAGCAAGTGCCATGGACAGCACTGCAGGATTCCTATGTTAACCTTGCTTGACCTTGGGGACTGGTGCTGAAGCAGAGATGATTAAGAATGTCTATAATTAAGGTCATAACTTGGCACTCTAAGAATAGCACAGAGTTCAATCCAGTAATTGCTCGTTTGTTTTTACAATGAGTTATTCTTGAAGAATTTAATTCCAGAAATTATTTTACTTCAGAATTTATTGAATAATTTGGAAAACTGGATTAAAAATTGAAAGTAAAATATCAACTTTATACTAACAGATTTAGTTTTATTTTACTTTCAGTAACAATATTAGTTAAAATTGAAAATTTAAGCTTTGTAAATGTTGGACTAACAGGACTCAATTTTTTTTAGAAATTCATAGCCTCATCTTTTGATTTGTATCCTCACAATTCCATTTCTGGTGAACGAGACAGTGCCGTGCAGCCTGCTGACGCTACCACACGCAGGACACTGACCGACAGCTATGAGCCAGCCCCCTGCCTTCGCGACCCTTCTGCCTTCTTCTCCGACTCAGACTTGTGCCCATCTTCAGCTTTCCTTCATCACACTTCCTTTAGGAAACAACTTTAACATGTTCACACCTGTGTGTGTGGGAATGTCTAAACAGCAAGTGGTTTAAGGTTCAGTCTTTCTAATCTTACACAAAGAATAACAGAGTTTATATGTTTCCAGGCCTTTGCCGCTTCATGTTTTGCTACTGACTTATCCAATACATTTTATTTAGCCGAGATCTTCCCAGTTTTCACTTCTCTAATGATATACCGTTGTGTGATTATATGATGTTTTTAATTGATTCATTTCTTTGTAGGGTGTTTGTCAATTTCATTTAGATTTTGATTAACATAAAGGCATCTTAAGGAAGAAATTTTTGTCTCTAGAGCACATAGGCAAGAATGGCTTTTTGGTTTACAGCTACAAAAGAGTTTGTGGATTTGGAGTATGCACCTCATAGACCTTCCAAGCCATTTTCACCACAGCAGACATGTCAAGCAATGTGAGCCATGTGCTGTGTGAGTTATCCCATGAAGTTCTCATGATGCCTGGACTCCCCTCAGAAGAAACACAGCCGTCTTGTGCTTACAGAAGAGAAGACACAGGTGCTGTTCAGGAAAATGAGCATGGTTTCATCCTCCCTCAAAGGGGTGACCAAAAACTCCTAAAAGTCATTGTGTGTGCATATTGACCATCTAACTAATTTCTCTTCTCCTCCCCCTCTTCCCGGCTGAGCCTGCCTTCTGGGCTTTTACAGCCAGTGGGTGTTACATGTGGCAGTTGGGCTACCATCCCCACTGTGGATACCCAGCGGCTGGGTCTCTGGAAAATCCACTCCCCACCCCCTGTGCTGGCTCCCATTAGGGCATTAAGTCAGCTGCAGGTGTCCCTGCTCTTAGTTTACACCCTTTGCAACATTGCAGGTGCACCAAACCCACCAGCGATGGGTGGCAGCTGTTGGTGTGTTGCTGGAGGCTTATTGTGGCACTAGTGCCAGAGCAGGAAAGGGGCAGGTGTATCTGGCAAGTCCCTCTGCTCTGCCAAGAGGTTTTTTCTCCTTCCCCTCCTGTGCATGTCTTTCCTCTGTTCAGTCTCCTACCTGGTTGATCTTTCCAGTAGCATATGGTTGTCTCAAAGATTAAGCCATGCATATCTAAGTACACAGGGCTGGTACAGTGACTGCGAATGGTTCATTAAATCATTTCTGGTTCCTTTGGTCACTTGCTCCTCTACTTGGATAACTGGTAAATTGAGAGCTAACACACGCTGAAGGGTGTGGACCTCTATTTCAGGGGCAGGTGTTCATTTGCCAGATAACCAACTGAGTCAGCTCTCTCCTGGCCAGCTGGGGAGCAGTGCAAAAGATTTTTAATTTGATGAAATCCCAGTTGTTGATTCTGCTGTATTTTCCATCTCTAGTTTTTTCATGAAATCTTTGCCTACACCTACATCTTCAAGTGTTCTACCTGTTGTCTCTTCCCAGATTTAGTGTAACTTTTAATATTTAAATCTTTGATTCATTCCATTTAAAAAAAATTTTAAAGAAAAAGGAACAAAAAACAGAAAACAAAATTCCAATCAATATGACAGGAGAGTAACAATGGTTCATATACTCTTTATCTTTCAATGAGTTACTCAGAATGAGCTATGAGCATTTAATTGTCCCAACAATATTACCATAAACCTTTTCAATGAACACAGAGAAATCGGCAACTATTTGAAGTCATATATTATCTTGCCATTTTTTTTGCCCCATGCCCTTAAATCAGTTTCTCTTCCCATTTGAAGTTTCTCCCCATTTTACAATGTCTATTGCACATTTTGGATCACCTTTACTCTTTCAGCTTCTCACACTAGGGAGACAATATGTGTACACACTTGCATCTGTTTTGCTTTTCACTTATGAGTATGGTGTCAAGTTGCATTCATTCACCTACAAGTCTCTGGTTTATTGTTTTGATAGCTTAAAACTCCATTATATAAAAGACCACATCTTTTTTATCCACTAATACATTGATGAGCATTTGGGTTGTTTCCAAAATCTAGCTATTATAAGTCATGCTGCTGTAATCATGGGTGTACATACGTCACTGTGTCATGTTTTCAATTCTGGGAAGATATGGAGAAGGGGGGAAGCTGGGCTAAATGGAACCTCCAATCCTAGCATTTTGAGGAATCTCTAGAGATGCACACAGTGATTATACTAGCTAGCGTACACACCAACCAACAGTGGGAAAGTTCCTTTTTCCCCCACAATCCCTCCAACATTTTATTGGGTGATTTCTTGATAATGGCCATTCCTTCTGGGGTGAGATAAAATCTAAGTGATTTTAATTTGCATCTCTCAAATGACTAGTGATGTTAAACTTTTTAAATGTATTTTCTGTTTGTGTTTGTTCATCTATAACGTGCACATTTCTCTGCACTGTATATTTTTATACTGGTCTTCAAATCTATTTTTCTTTTCTAGTTCCTTATATGTTCTCAATAATAAACCTTTGTTGGAGCCGGGCGTGGTGGCGCACGCCTGTAATCCCAGCACTTGGGAGGCTGAGGCGGGAGGATCGGCGAGAGTTCGAGACCAGCCTGGGCTACAAAAGTGAGCTCAAGGCCAGCCTGAACTGCATAGCGAGACCCTGTCTCAAAAAGATAAAAAAAAAAAAAAAAAAAAAACCTTTGTTGGAGGAGCAACAAACAAACATCTTTTCCCACACTGAGTTGCCCCTTTGCTCTGCTGTCTGCTGGTAGTTTCTCTTACTGTGCAAAATAAGAGGCTCTCTGAGGTAGTTCCTGTGCAGCTAGAGTTTTATGCATAGCCTTTGCTTCCACCAATGCCTTCAAGAGTATTAACTACACTATCTTACAGCAGATTTAATGTTTCTGTCCTAACATTTAGATCTTTGATCCATTTTAAGTTTAGTTTAGTGCATGGTGCAAAAGTGGGTCCAATTTCAATCTTCATATGCAGTGCTAGTTTTTCCAGTACCATTTTTAAAAGAGGTTAGCACTCTTCTAGTGGTACGTTTGGATGTTCTGCCCAATATAAGATAGCTGAATACGCCCAGAGTTGTTTCTGCACCTGTGAATCTGCGCCATTCGCTTTCACGTATGTTTGCTTGCCATCACCACCCTATTTTTATCACGGAACCTTTGCAGTATCACTTGAGTCGGGGGATTTGATGCCCCTGCCTTACCTTTGTTGCCCAGAATTGTCTTCGTTATTCTAGGTCTCTTCTGGTTTCCCGGAAGAGGATTATTAGGATTATTTTCTCTAACCCTGTGAAACATGCTTTTGGAATTTTCATTGGAATTGTATTAAATCTGTGTAACAGTTTGGAAATATGGCCATTCTACGAGTCTGATCTGTGTAGTGAGCAATAATACAACTGTAATAAGAAACTGTAAAATGGCACTGTCACAAAAAGGTAGATGAGGGGCTGGGGAGATAGCTCCGTGGCACAAGTGCCTGCCTGGCAAGTGCAAGGTCGTGAGTTTGAACCTCAGTCCCACCAAAAAAAAAAAAAAAAAAAAAAAAAAAAAAAAAAAAAAAAAAAAAAAAAAAAAAAAAAAAAAAAAAAAAAAAAAAAAAAAAAAAAAAAAAAAAAAAAAAAAAAAAAAAAAAAAAAAAA
>PVJA010015498.1:0-45307 GCA_004027025.1 Myocastor coypus
GGGGGAAACCACTGAGTAGAGTACAGGATCATGAAGGTCAGGGGCCTCACCAGGAGGAAGAGCTGGAAGAAGGCAGGATGGGGGGCTTTCCTGAGCATGCATATTAAACACAAGTGCAGACGCCGGCGGGGCATGGCCGTCGGCCCCCTGCAGCCAGTAAATCTCCCTTTTCAGTTATAATAACAGCACTCAGCCGTGTGGCACGTTTTCATTCTTGGAAAGAAGTGTATTTCCAAAATTAGGCCTGTCTTCTAAAAGATTTTGAATCCTACGAGATAATTAGGAATCCATGCCTCGAAACAGAATCTGACATAACCCACTTTGTTTTGCCTTTCAAAGGGTGGTATTTCAGAGCTTGTCATACTCTCAAGCTATGAGGCAGGCCAAAAGAAATAATTTTTAAAATTTCAGGGTAGAGACCATGACTGCTGGAACACTTTATTTCTCAATGGCACCTAGCTTGAAACTATTTATAAATAAATTAAGGACAAGACCAAACCTTGATCATTTCAAAATTACACCTTATTGGCAGGATATGATGAGGGATAGGGAACGTGATATACTGGAGTTTGACAGGAAAACTATACAGTTAAGGACCAGCTGTAACACAGGTTTTGTGGATGTTGCAAAACTTCCAATTGCTGCAACATTTTCCCTCTATTTGGAGCAGAAGCTAAGTGAGAAGTGACAGGATGCTACGCCTCCAGATGAGTCTGAGCGTGTTGGAGAAGAGTCTGCGATTGCCACTAAAACACACTTCGCCAGAGCTAAGGCTGGCGCAGCAGAGGAGAGGAGGGGCCCCACCTGGAGGCAGAGAGAGTGTTTCTCCTTAGAATCCCACAGGAAAGAAAAGTACCTCAGTGGCCTCCCCTCTGATTTGATTAGAAATGCACATTTTTAGTAGTACAGATCAGGACTCTTCTCAATCTCTGAAATATGACATTCTGTTAAGTGTTGTTGCTGAGCTCTGGTCCTAGACTCTAACCTCTTCTTTCTCCTGTTCACTTTCCTAAATCTTAGCCTCATTTCTGAACTAACTCAATGTGAGCTGACCTGGAAACATTCCGTTCAACTTCTCCATCGAGCCTTTCACTCCTCTCACTCTCCAGACTTTCTGTCACTCACTATGAGACCACCGGTATGTGTGTGTTCTGAACTCCTTCGCTAAGTGGGGGCATTCTGTCTCTCCATAAGACTAGTGCTGAGAGAGGCCAGCTTCCCAATTCACCACAGTGTTCTCTAGGCATAGAATGGGGTCTTCCTTTGCATAAGCCCTATGAGCTCCAAGTGCTCAGACTCTTAACCTCTTTCCCCAAAATGCATCGATTCATGTATCACCATTTATTAAGTTCTCTAAGTCACTGTCAATGTAAACATAAATTTTTCTCCTGGGCAATAAGTCATATAGGCTCTTTTCAAGTGAATATTTTCTAAAATCAGGTAAGAGAAGGAAACAAATCAATCCCTGATAGCCACTAGGAAGGACGTCTTTGTACAAATACAGCACATTATTGGAATCTACATTTTAAACTTTACAACTGGAAATGCTTTAAGAAAAGTATTCCTCCTGAGCTAAAGAAAAAGTGAGACCAGCGACAAATAACAAATACAAAGAGAAAAGCATGAACTGCAAGCTGATTCTTCAAAAAACACTGCGTGGGGCACAGTGTTCTGGACTAGAGAGTCCCTCTACCCAGTGACGACACATATTTTCAACTTTATTATTAAAAGCTTCAGAATATTCTAGGTGTGTTGTGTCTTTAAAAATTCTCTGCATCTTAGCCCTGGCTAAGTCTAAAAATTGCCTGATTATAACACGAAGTTTTATTTTTGCTTTAACCAGGAGAGTATGTGGAGAAGTTAGTAAAAAAAAAAAAAAAAAAAAAAAAGGAGAAGAGATATACTTCTTTTTGTTCCCCTGTCTTCTCTTCCAATTCACTTTTAGCAGGAGACTTTTGTTTCCCTTGCTGTGTATTAGCCCCTGGCGCCACCTCAGGTCATGCAGGTGATGATCCTAGAAAAGAGGAGACGCTCTCTATGCCCAACGAAAAGCGAGTCTTCTGGTCTTCTTCCTTCTCTCCAATCTCTGGTGGTGCGTGTCAGTGTAGACCAGCTTCCCGATTCACCACAGTATTCTTTGTCAAGGAAGGCGAGAAGAGAATACCAGAGGACCAGAAATCCCTGGGCCAATGTAATTGATAAGAGACTAGTCTGAAATCAGCAACATTTCTAAGAAGGCACCACTGCCCTAAACGGGATGGGGTGCAGAATTGAAAAGCCATCCAGAATGCAATTATAGTTCATTAAAACATGTATCTGATGTTTGAAAATCAAAAGCTGATTATTGCTCTTGTCGATTTCCGTTGTGAACTCAAGTTCACCTGTGTCCGTGTGTGCCTGGATAGTCCCAAGAGCTAACTATGACAATCTCCTACTTCTGCCATAACCAATTGCCACAACTTTAGCAATTTACAATACAACTTTATTATTTTAAAAGTCTAGAGGCCAGAAGGCATTTGTAGGGCTTTCCCTGTGCCCCTTCCTCTCAAAGGCTTCAGCCACCTGCGCTGCTGCTTCTCTTCTTTTCTTTTCTTTTCTTCTCTATTGAAAGCACATCACTCCAACATCTGGCTCCATAGTCCCCTCTGCTGCTTCTTCCATTTCATGAGAACGCTGGGAATTACGCTGTCCCCCATGAATGGTCCAAGATCATCTCATACCAAGATCTTTGACCACATCTTCAAAGTCCCTTTTGGCACACAAAAAATAGAATATTAATGAAAAACAGGAATTAGAATATGGACACCTTTGTAAGTAACTATTCAAGCTGCCACAGTAGCCAAGCCTACGATAACTATATGCATAAAGAATTAATATAATACAGAAGTGGTGCAGATCTGACTTCAGTTAACAACTTACAGTGGGTTCAGTTTGCTGTACTAAAGTGTCACAGACTACATGGCTTATAAACATTAGAAATGTATCTCTCAGTTCCCAGGGCTGGGAGTCTGAGATCGAGGTGCAGCCATGGTTGAGTTCTGGCAGACTTGTCTGGGTTGAAGACCTCCAGCTTCTCACATAGCAGGAAGAGGCTAAGACTGTCTTGCTGACAAGCACCGTACTCTCGCTCTTGCGCACTCCACTCTGGTGACCTATTCGCTTCAGGAAAACCCAGTCCCTAATGGCGTCCCATTGGAGCTGCGGGCTTCAGCATAGGGTTGAAGAGACACTGAAAGTGCAGATAATACACAGCTCAGGGGTAGAAATTTCAAACCTGTGCTCTTTCTTCTAGCCCCAACTATTTTCTTCTTGTCTTCCTACATTATTTGGGCACAAGAAAATAGCATATATAAATAAAAATGAATGTCTATCTACCTGTTTTTTATGTAGGAAAAAATCTCTTGTGTAAACAAAACCAAATTTTAAAAAAGAATAAAGGGAAGAGAACTTTCCAAAAGACTTTGATGCAACGTCTGAAGCTACAGCAATGAAGCCTTGTCTCCCTTACAGCACTGAATTCTCATAGCTTTGCGTCCCGGATAATTCTTTTTTCCAAACACACAGTCACAGTAGAGATATAAACTCGGAAAAAAAAAAAAAAGCTAAGAAAATTTCAGCAGATTAGCAAAGGTGATTTAGATATATTATGTTGATTCAGATATCACCGCACTCTGCGAGATTACTTCCACTGATCGCAGCAGCTGAGAAGGCTGAGTATTAATCAGCTCATGTTCATAGCTCTTGGGGAGGACAGAGGTAGTAGATAGAAACCAAGAATTATAAAGAGAAGAAAGGGAGCATTAGTCAGATAGGTAGGAATAAGTAAACATCATAAATTAGGTTAATAGCAAGACGCTATATCTTCCTTTCTCTCCTGCCTTGCAAAAAAAAAAAAAAAAAAACCTTAAACTGAAACTTAATGCACTTTAAGTGTACTCACACATAATCATTTAACACATTTTCTGTTCAATATTAACTAAAGTCAGTTTCCACAGTCTTTAAAATAAAGCCCAGGATAAAGTCCAAATAAAGTCTTTAACTTTTAAACCTATTTAATTCTTGGTTTAATCCTTCCGAAAGTGCTCTATTCCTTTGGGAGTTCGTGTATGATAACAGAAATAAAATGAGACTAGGCCGGGCCACTGTGAGGCCAGGTCTACTACCCTGGTGCCTTCGCAAACCACCTCCAGGGCTTCACATCAGCCTGGAGCCTTAGTAGGCTTTACAGATCGCGATAGCAAATAACGTACTTAAGTTAGCTAAAGGCCAGTTAGTAAGTATGCAAGTATTCACTCATCCACGTGCTGATGGTAATTAGAATTTCTCCACTGATAATAATCATGCCATCTATACAAAAAAGTCAGTGGAATCATAGTAAGAAGAAAGTAATTGAGTCATGTAGGAAAATATAAGAGATGTCAGTATTACTAAGTTTAATACTATTGGGACTCACAAATATATATATATATATATATATATATATATATATATATATATGGTTTATTGGAATATAACCATGCTCATTTATTTACATAAATAAATGAAGGAAGGCTATAGTGAAAAGCTTAAAGAGTTTAGACAGAGATTGTATGGCTCACAAAACCTAAAGTATTATTTTTTAATTTGAACTTTCTTTCTTTCTTTCTTTCTTTCTTTCTTTCTTTCTTTCTTTCTTTCTTTCTTTTCTTTCTTTGTGCTATGGCCTGCTCAGCCTGCCCTGGGGGTGGGGCTGGCACAGCATGTGGTGCTAGGGATCAAACTGTGATCCCTAAAGTTACCTAAGCAGGGGCTTTAGACCACTGAGCTATCACACTGACCCCAAAACCTAAAAATATTTATTATCTGTCCAGATACAGAAAAGTTTCCTGAACCCTATCTAAAAAAAATTAAAGTGGTGTAAGACCAGTAATAAACTCTAAATCAAATAAAATTTTATACAGCACAGTTAAACTGACTAATTTTCTCACTGTATTTCTCCACATGTTTCAGAAAGGATATCTTACTAACAAATAATTTATGATATACTTCCTCTAGTAAGTTTTTTTGAAACATTAGCAAATACGCTATTGCTTTTATTATTAAACTAAGTAAGGATAGATAATATTATGCAACAATAATAAACCATCTCCCCAGTCTTCATGATTTGTCACAATGGCTTATTTCTTACAGGCACTAAGCTGTGGGTTCCACATGCTTTCTGTCAACAACCAAGCTGACAGAGATTCTCCCATGGAGTGGTTTCCATAACTGCGACAGAGGAAAACAACCCAGCAAAAGGTTCGATAGCTCCTAACACTTCCACTCAGAGACACAAAGCCATTTCAACCGCTTCATTGTTCAAAGTTACATACTCATATTGTATTTCATAGTGGTGGAGTAATGGAGCCTTATGTCCAGAAGGAGAAGGACAGGAATATGCGAGACAGACTCTATGCCAGTCACTGTACTACCATCAGGAACAATCTGGAAGAGCGAGGTAGCTAGATGGCTGTGCTGGTGAGGACTGTGCACCAGAGAGAGAGCCTCAGGAGAGCCTCATGGTGCAGCCCCACTGGCATTTGTCCAAGTCTGGATTCTCCTGTTCTAAGTTCCTTGAGTACTGGCAAAGCTGCCAAGTCATTCTTGCAATCTTGTTGTAAAGATTTCTTTAGCCATTTGAGGAAGCCTTTCTTTCACTCCAATATTATTTCTCTTTTTCTGAACTCTTGAATATTTCCAAATTCCATTTATTTGGTATTCAAAATAATCCCTTAGTTCTTTCCAACATTTAAAAATAGTAGGCGAAGTTTAGCTGTGAGTTTTCTTTATGTCTGTAGAAATTTATTGGCCACACTGATCAAAATGTACTTTCTTAAAAATCATTTTCTCACTATTAAAAAGAGCATTTAAATCATGGTCTATTTGAGTTTCTAAAATTATTCTCCTGCATCTTTGAAAAAAAGCAAACAATCAAAATAGAACTCACAAGTGATGCACCACACTCTTTTCATTTAAAAACCTATTAAAAAAGAATGAACTTGGCTTTACTTAACATATTTCATTTACATATTAGTTACTTAACATAATTTTACTTTATTAGAATGGTCAAACATAATGAAGGATTTGTGCTGAAAGTGCCTCTCGAAAGTTACCAAGAAAACTTCCAAAGCCACACACCAGAAAAAGGAAATTATAGGCCATTTTCAAATTGTAGGGAAAAAAAAAAAGGAAGGTTTTGTTTAAGGATAGCGAGATATGGAACTTAAGAGAATCTATAGAAAATACTTGCTATTTAGTGAGCACCTTTAAAGTTTTATTACAATATCATTAATTTAATGTTTTTTTTTTTTTGTAATTTTTAGGGAAGGGTCTACCCTGTAGTTCCACCAGTGGTTCTCAAATGCTGTAATCCCACAATACAGTTCCTCATGTTGCAGTGACCCCAAACCAAAAAATAATATTGGTGGCTACTTCAAAACTGTAATTCAAAGATCCAATACAGAAATGGGCATCTGAGATGAACATACAATTCTCAGAGAAAGAAATACAGCAAGCCTGCAAATACATGAAGAAATGCTGCACATTGCTAGCTATTCATGAAATGCAAATTAAAACAACACTTACATACCATCTCACCCCAGAAAGAATGGCTACCATAAAGAAATCAACCAACAACAAATGTTAGAGAGGCTGTGGGGGAAAAGGAACACTTCTCCACTGCTGGTGGGAATGCAGATTGGTGCAACCACTATGGAAAGCAGTGTGGAGGATCCTTAAGAAACTAGAACTGGAAATCTCATTCAATCCAGCTATCCCCCTACTGGGAATTTTCCCAGAAGAACTGAAGCCATCATGCCATAGCAATATCTCTGCACCTATATTTATAGCAGCCCAATTTGTAAAAGCCAAATCTTGGAAGTAAACAAAATGCCCATCTTTTGAAGAATGGTTGAAAAAGATGTGGTATTTTCATAAAATGGAATATTACTCAGCTATAAAGAATGATAAACTGAAAGACTTCATATATAAATGGGTGTACATTGAACATATACCCATAAATGAAATAAACCAGACCTACATGTGTACATATCATATAGTCTCCCTAGTGTAAGAACTCTAAAGAAGAAATAAAAATGGAGGGGCATAACACAGCTGAATGGCAATCAAAGACTTAAGGATTAAACAATGAAGTGACCGGAAGCAGAAAAGAGAGGAAGCATAGCAGGAACAAATCTATGCTCTTATGTACACAGGAAGAATCAGATATTGTTCCTAAGAACCTTTAAAAGATTTTTCATGCTTGGGATACCTGTCATTCTAGTCTTTTAGAGGTGTAAAAATAAAAAGGGGGGATGTTGATTGTAAGTTGGCTTAAACTGCCACTTTCACTGGTAACCCAATGCAAAGAAGGAACATTGGACTGTGTATACAGCTACTTCCTCTCAGCTCAAAGAGAAGAAATACTTTTTCTTTCTTTCCTTCTTTCTTTTTATCTTTATCTTTTTCTTTTTCTTTCTTTTCTTTTTCCTTGCCAATATCAATCAGAAATTTCTTCATGTCTACACCCTATGCTATGACTATTATGAAGACAATACTATGCAATGTGTTATTTATTGTGAATGTACTACTAATGTATTTTGAAACTACCTTATTGTTATTTCTTATTAAAAATGATAAAATAAAAAAGATAAAAAAAACTTTAATTCCAAATAAGTAACATTTTCCGATGGCTTTAAGCAACCCCTGTGTTTTGGTTGTTCAACCTCTGCCGGGGTTGCGACCCACAGGTTGAGAACCGCTGGCAGGGTGTTCAGGGTCTCCCTACTAGATCAGACTCACAGCGATCTGCCTGTTTACAGCCTCCCAAGAGTTGGGATTACAGGCATATGCCATCATGCCCAGTTTCAATTGCCATCTCAGCGAACCCTGGGGTCAAGGCCAGCAAGGCAGGCCTGAGGATCCAACCCCTGGCCCCTGCACCTGCTTGCAGGTGCTTTAATCTGCTGCTATTTGGCAAGCCCTTACAATATAATTCATTTTAGTATGCAGATATGGAACTATTCTACCCTACCAATGTACAGCATTTGCTATGATAAGGAACAGTGCTATCAATAAAATACATACTGTTTTCTTTGTCAAATAAAAGTTGATTTTATTTAATTCAGGATTATTTTCAGCCCATGTGTCTTCACTATTGATAAAGTAGACTGCGGAAGGGCTCCTCTAGCTGGAGGGACCATATGCGTAAGAGACTGCTTGCAGCGAGGATGACATATGTGATGCCATGTGCCAAACACTCCTAGATCTGGAAGTGACAATTTTCTCATACATACTGGCACTTGGAGCTCTGTAGCTATGGACTTTTGTCTTTGCTGCGGAGTCCAAGTAACATTATGTGTGTTTCTGTAAAGCTTGGTAGGAAATGTTCTGACAATTAGCTATATTACATTTTCTGTATCTTACCTGATATCCCTTACATTTGATGTTTGTGATCTATCGTTGTTTTACTTCTCAAATGTCAGACATCGTCTTGAATCTTTTGCTCTACAGACCTCAAGTTTGTGAAAAACAGTCAACTATACTCTAACATAAAACAGATACGAACATTGCTCTCCTACAGTGACACGAAGTTCATTTCTGCAGAAACAGGTGCCAATTCTACTGCCTCTCTAGGTATTAGATTTTCCTCATTGTGTGCGCTTATGCACACAAACACAGACATGAAATCGGTTTCCTGAATGGCCAAGTGTTATATTTACTGATGCACCTATTCATCCAAAAAAAATTAAATCAACTACTTACATAGCTTATAGCAATTTATATAAAGTGAGATGGGCTCTGACATTTGGAGGCTTTCTGCAGTTTTAAATGACTGATTTTTATTGCAGAATTTCACATGAAAATGCCTTAGTTTATGCTGATGTCTTTCCAGTTCTCTTCTCTGTCATTTCTGCTATTCAAAAATTTTATGATTCATTAACCAATTTTTCCAGTACTATATCAACATTAGCATACAATTTCTACTAATTAGTAGCTGAATTTCATATGTAACATGATTTTCTTTTGTCTTTGCCTCACTCAAATTTTACTTACCTTACCTACATCCCATTTGTTAAAAACCCAAATTTTTTGTGTACCTCTATTATTTTGCCAATTTATTATTTCTTTTGTGTGTGTTCAAAGAGTATTTACTCTATTTCTTTTAAAATCTAGGTATGCTCAAGATCCTCATGCCTCTTCTATTAACATTTAAGTTTTAACTTATGTCTCTCGCAATAAAGATTTAACCCTCAATATGATATGAATATTTTGTTCTCTTTTTAATAGCTATAGTTTTGATAAGCATTGAAAAAATGAAGAAAATTGCTATACTGGATATTTGGAGAATCAGCCACTCAGTGAATTACCCAGGTTGGTTGGATTTTGGCTGCACTAGCCAACTTTAGATGATGGATCTTTGTAGAGATGAGCAGGGTGGACAAGGCGAATGTTATGTACACAAACATGCACACTGAGTAATCATGTTTTATTGCCTATGCAATTCCGATATTTGCTACATGTTTCAGTTTGCATTTTTTCCCTTACTAGGAAGGCAAAGTTTCTATCTCATTGTCCCGCTAGCTGTCCAGTCAGAAGTGGCTGCATAAATTGGCTTGTTTTCCTAGCATTTCCAGCTTCACCGTGGACTGTGCTTCAAGCTAGGGATGATCACCAGAGGAAACTCCTGGACCTAGGTGTTCCTATAAGAGGCATTTTTCTTCATGGGTGACAATAGAGCACTACAGCACAGATGAGTCTTCTGTCTATAAATTCTGCTCTTCAGGAGTTACAAGGATTTGTAATGCAGGAAGTAGAAATGTCAAGCCAGATAATAAAGGCTACTTATTACTAGATGCTGGAAGAAAATGTTAAAGTAGTTTAAACCTTAAGAAGTAGTCTCCGGGCAATGATCAGACCCTACCTGAATCCTCATCTATTAAATCAAGTTATTCTCATTCCTGCCTCAATCCATGAATGGTATTCTATTCACTCTTTTCTACTTCAAGTACCTTTTCTTAAGTATAAACTTACTAACAGAGTAGTGTTGTCCAGGCCCAGCTCCATATTCAAGTCACCCAGTGACGATTTTTAAATGTCAATGCCTAGGTTTTACCCAGAAAGTACTTCTTTTTAAAAATGCTTTCTAGAGGTACATCTGGAGGTCTCACAGATCTGTTTCTTGCTTCAGCAGTGTTTGGATGGAACAGACCCAGGGACTCCCTCTTTCATCTTCCCACCCACCTTCCAGGTACAGATTTCAGGACCATCTTCTCGCCTATCTCTTCCTTTCAGGACGGGACAACACCATTCTTTTGTGAGTATCTCCTCATGCTGATCAGCCATGACCTCTCAGATCCATCAGAATTATTCCACTGAGGTGGAGGCTGCTATCAACCACTTGGTGAACCTGCACCTGCGGGCCTCCTACACCTACCTCTCTCTGGGCTACTACTTTGACCGAGACAATGTAGCTCTGACAGGCATGGACTATTTCTTCCACGAGCTGGCCAAGGAGAAAGACAAGGATGCCAAGCATCTCCTGAAGATGCAAAACCAGCACAGTGGCCATGCACTCTTTCAAGACGTGCAGAAACCATCTCAAGATGAGTGGGGCAAAACCTTGGATGCCATGGAAGCTACCTTGGCTCTGAAAAAGAACCTGATCCAAGCTTTGCTGGACCCTCATGCCTTGGGCTCTTCCAAGACTGACCGCCATATCTGTGGTTTCCTGGAGAACCACTTCCTAGACAGGAGGTGAAGCTCATCAAGAAGACAAGCAACCATCTCACCACCTTCTGCAGGTTGGCGAACCCCCAGGCCGGAATGGGCAAGGATCTCCGTGAAAGGCTCACCCTTAAGCACAACTAGGAGGTCACAGAACCTGGCGGTCTCTGAGGAGCTCTCACATCACCTGGCATCGAGGCTTGGGCCTAACCCTCTCCCTTCAGCCACTAGGCAGCTTTCTCACCTTTCTGGAGCCCCCTTCCAAATCTTGGACTAAAAGAAAATAAACCCATTCGAGAAAAAAATGCCTTCCAGAAAAGTACAGAAATCTTAATACTATCTATATAAGACCTCATTCACATTTCCACATCGCTTCATAAATGATAATGTTAGTAGTCGGGAGACCCCGTGCAGTAATTAGAAAAGCTGAAGAACTTTAGGAACTCCAGGGAACAGTGACAAGTTTCTGGCTGACCAGATCGCAACCACCCAAGGTAGACAACCAAGTTTCACATTTGTAAGCCATTTACGTACCCTGTTTATTTGTGGGGAGAGAGTTTGAGTGCTACAATCTACAACAAAAATCAAAAGAAGAGCTTCTACAGATTGATCGAAAATAATTGCTGATATCCCAAGTGGTGAGCGCCATCCATTTAAATGAACATACTTTACAAGTTGTCCAAAAGACCACACATTCACATAGAAGGTGAGCCTCATACAAGCATCTCTCTTGTTACATAACCTAAAGACGAATCCTTTGATAGCTGAGGGGTTATAGTCTGCATATCCTGATCAGTTGCCATCAGTAAAGGCCCGTACTCAAATCCGTGGAGTAGTGAAATCTAAAGAGTGAGAGAGAACTAGAATCCCGTGGACGACCAATTCTAGAAGCTGCTTTCTTATTTGGATAGCAAGCAAAGCTCAATAGTTTCTTCTCATTTACGTCAGAAATAAGACAGAGAAGTGGAAGGCCCAGCAGTAAAAGCTCTGATGTTACCATGTCACTTTGCAGGGGGCTCCACTGACAACAAAATTGAGGAGGCACCAGCAGCAGATTGTCCTTCTAGTTAAATGAATTGACTTCTTGCAGAGCAGGAGCACATGCCCACACATGTGACTGTGCCCGCGCAGCAGGCTGCAGAGCATAAGCCAAGGAGTACGACCCTATCCCTCTCATATCCCTTTCTCCTGGCCAATGCAGACAGCCTCTCTGTTTTAATGTACCATGTTGGAACCTTGTATGTAGTTAGATAATAATATCACCAACTCAAAAACCTTTTAGCACTAAGAGTGTCATGACCTTATCTTGTGTTTTTTACTATGTTCTTTCATTTGTCTTTTTGGATGGGGAAATCTGATCCACCCTTTCACCTATAAGAATTACATATCTTGCCGGGCGTGGTGGCTCACGCCTGTAATCCTAGCACTCGGGAGGCTGAGGCAGGAGGATCGCTGTGAGTTCGAGACCAGCCTGGGCTATAAAAGTAAGCTCTAGGCCAGCCTGAACTGCATAGTGAGACCCTGTCTCAAAAAGACAAAAAATAATAATAATAATAATTACATATCTTAAAAGATTTTCTTATTTTTATGCAAAATTGTGGTGCTTTTTTTAATATTCGAGACATTTTTAAGAAACACAAAATTGAGACTTCTTAGGGTAACACTTTCTACAAAGAAAAACTGACAGCAGAAAGAATGTCAGTCTTTCTTTTTGTAAGAAATTAAGACTTTGGTGTATAGGTAATATTTTCTATCCATACTATCCTAAGTAGTGGAATAATCAAAATTAGTTTTAACTATTGAAGGTTTAAATGAAGAAGTTTATTTACTTGGAATAGACAACCTTACCTTTCAGGTTTCTGTTTCCAATGTTATATAGTTTATTGAAAGTTGAGGGCCATGAGTCTTGTTCAATCAGAGTATTGATCCAAGAAATTGATCCTTTCTGTTTGTTAATGTTGTCCCTTGCCCTGTTTCCTCTAATGGAACTCATTTGGCTCAGACTAAAATTACTGATGAACTGTGGGACAGAAATATAGAAACTAGTTTCTCTGGTACAAAATTAGGAGACTGCATATAGGAGAGAGGTTGACAGCTCTGTAGGATATCAAAGTCAAATACGCAGCTATCCTGAACCAGATGAAAAATGAGGTGAGCTTGGCTTTGTCAGTGCCTCTTGGTCTCATCAGAGCTTGAGAAGAATAACATTATAGAGATCTTACTCAACTGAAGCAATTCAGGTTGTAGAAAAAGCAAAATTGGATCTATATCTACCTAGGCACAACTATAAAGTTTGCCCCAAACTCTCACCAATCTCCCTTGAAAAATGCAAAATCACATCACCTAGAGTTTGTGTTTACTTGGTTGTTATAATGATGGCGTTTTGTCAAAACAATACCTTGTTATTATAAAGAAAAATGAGCCCCAGTTGGAAGGGGATAGGTAAAGCCCAGTCCTGATTACAGTTGTCAGAAATACGTGGTTGAGATTTCAGTTTCTTTAGGAACAGCACCCCAGTGGACCAGAAGCTGAGGAGATGACCTTAAATGTCAAATGCCTGCTTTCGGGAATTTGCAGTGCCTATGCCTGAATGAGCCCATTGAAAAGCCACTAATCCTGGAGGGCCGTAAGGAACCACTTCCTGTGCACTCGGAGCAGAAGGCAAGTTGCAAGGAACACTGGCAATATGGTGTAACAGAACTTTTCCACTGCAGGAGCAGGAGAATGCTCTGAAATGAAGCAGAAACCAAGAAATTTGCTTTTAAACCTCCTGATAGTAAGTGGCAAGGAAGTTTAATTTTGGAGGGGCCGTTAAAACAACAATGCGCAGGGGACACAGAAGAAACCAGCCCCATTTGCTCAAGGAGACAGAGACAAACATGTTCATTAAAATGTTGTCTGCAATAACTCAAAGTTGGAAACAAACTAGATGTCCACCAACTGACATGAGCTGCGTGAATGTTCAAGGGAACATGATATAGAAGTTGAAATAAATAAACTTGAGCCATGTGCCTTAAAATCATGATATTGAAGGAAAAAGCAGCTATGGGACTACACTTCATAAAATGCCACTCGAGGAAAACAGCAGTATTTTATCTATGAGTATTTTGCATCTGAATGTATTATTTATGGAGAGATGTGTTTGATAATGATGAAAAGTATGCCTAGGGCTGATAAAGAGCACACTTAAGCCAATGCTTATTTTGTAGAGGTCTACAGGCAAATAAGAGGGGAAAAAGGGGTACACAAGTGATTAGAGTGATTTCTCAGTGTTTCATTCCTTCTAGGTAACTGGAATGGAGATAGAAAAATTTCAAGATTGGATTGAACTTAGTGGTAAAAAGGTATTCGCTGTTACCTTGCAAACTGTTCTGATGTCTGAGATTCTTAATAAAACAATTGCCAGGAAACAGTATATGCATTGCAGGTTGAGGTAAGGGTGGATTGTAGCAACATATTTTGAAAGTGGGACAAGAAGCAGGACAAAGTTATTTATGACAGTCGAAAATATAGGTTCTGAGTTTGGTAATTAGGCCTGGCGAGTAGGGTGTCACTTTTAGAAAAACAGATTACAAGGATTGTATTATCGCAGTAAGAGGTTACATTGTTCTTGAACGTGACACAGTAAAATACTTTATAACATAAGAAAGTAACTCAGAAAGGGAATGTTTTGAATAGAATAATCAAATTAGGAAAACATAAAAGTTACATGCTACAAGTGCAGATTGAGCAGAAAGTTCAGGTTACAGTGGGGAAATAGAATTATGAGGAAAAGAAGATGTGACATTATTGATGAGACATTGAAGTGCAGAGACCACTGTAAACTTTTAGGAAAATAAATATGTAGAAAGAAACTGAGTACTGGTGTAGAAGTCTTGACTTTTTTTTTTTTAACAAGAAAAAAGCAAGAAAGAAAGGAAAGAAGAAGGAAGGAAGGAAGGAAGGAAGGAAGGAAGAAAGAAAGAAAGAAAGAAAGAAAGAAAAGAGAAAGAGAGAGAGAAGAGGAAAGGAAAAGAAAAAGTGAAAGAGATGATAAAATAGGACAAGAATCCAGTAGTTTAGAAATATCAGGCTCCATTTTCCCTTAAAGGCTCGCCTTAACTGGACTTCTCTCCTTTTTGGTGGAAGTTTACCAAGAAAAGCATTTGTTCAAGGTGGCTCTACCCCATCAGGAGGTTGGATAAATCATTAGCAGCCCTATGCAATGAAAAACTGACCCAGAGAACACCAAAGAGGAACCATGTCCCTGGTAAGGTTCAAAGTCAAAGCCCTGCCTTCGCCATTATTTCTGGAAAGAACCCAGTCCTGATGATGAGCCACTTTTCATGATCTGTGTAAATTAGCCAACGAGGAGGTAGCTGTCCGAGCAGAATGGAAGTCGTGTCCACCTTCCCACAAGCGCTCATCCTAGGCACACAAGCACATGCAGACCTGCATGGTAGAAGGAGCAGCTTGGAAAGAACTTCACTCATCTCCTAAGGAAGGGAAAAGTATAATTTCTCTCTGGCTTCCCACTGTGTTTCATTGATCTTTTGCTAAATAAACCATAAGACAAACCACAAACATTCATCTCATTTCCACCACTAACCAAGTACTTTTGAGGGCCAGAAAAGTTAAGGACCTTGATAAAAACTGCTACAGGTGGGGTGATTATTAGAATTCCTGTTTATATCTGTAAAACTACCTAAAACTATGTATCTATACCACTAACTTTGAGTCCATTCTAGCACAAACTGATGAATAATGGCTTCCCTTCTTTCTAGTTAGTTTAACTAACTAAAAAAGACAGATTTAAGAGGTTTTCTTTGCTTTCTTGCTTATTGGATTGACAATCACTAAGTTTTATATTTTTTGCCTGACAAATTTCATAACACTGCAAAAAAAAAAATCTGAGATTTTTTTAGAACATAAATTTCCTTTCAATTTCCTTGAAAATTCAAGAAAACCTTCCTAAAAATGATCAGTGTGTTTTAATTATGCTCAGTTACACTCAGTACAGCCCATGTTATCACACGGCAAGAGCCAGCATAATTGGGACTGGGTGAAACAGGATGTTTGTTCTAGTCTTTAAGAAAGAAGATGCCGACAGAGAACATCTGAAAGAATATATGTTTGAGCTAGAGGCCCTAGCAACAAGAAACTATTGTATCATTTAGTCACTAGTGGTTCTCAGTGTTTACTCTACATGCATATTACCTAGAGTACCTTAAAAATGTTCTGATGCCAGGGCACTACTCTGAATGAATTAAAATGGTCTCTAGAGGTAGAAACTAAGCATTGGAAAATTTTTTTCAAAACACCCCGGATAATTCTAATATACAGCCAGGGTTGAAAATCACTGATTTAGACATTGGTGTGCCAATTAATATTTAAATAGTCACAGCCCGTTGGCTCCACTAATCCAGTTGCATTACCACTGACATCTAAAAGATTATTTTTTAAATACCATATGAAAAGGAAGATCAATGGGCTCATGAGTAGGAGTTCTTCTGTAATCCTCCTGATGAACTGTCCATTCTGATAGTCCTTCTGTGTTTTGATATACTTGCTATGCTTTTTATAGACCTGAAAGTGTTAATCCTTTTTCCCAGACCCTGGTGCAAGCCTTGATATTGAATAATTCACTGAATTGTGTGTTTAAGATCTCTGCTTCATTTAGTCACCAGATATTTCTAGCAGTACAAGAGTGGCAAGATGTCAAGCTGAGCTTTGCTGAGCCAAAAGAATTAGCTTTTACCGTATTTCTAAAGATGAATGTGCTCTAAGAGCATGTCCATTAGCCTGGGTACTCTAATGAATGTATGGCTTGACAGACACAGTAATTGGCATAGTTCAGAGTGTAAGAGAATCAATTTGATGAATCAGAGTAAGGTCAAGCGAAAGAAGAAACAAGCCTTCAGTTTGCACATATTTCTAACCATGGCAACAGGAAAGATTAAATAGTAAAAACACACACTTGCACACGCACACACGATTAGGTAGACTTTGACTATCCATCATTGTGGGGACCTCTAATCTCATCAACACCAATCAACGGAAAGTTGGTCACACTACTAAACAGTCACACTCAAGTTCCATTGGAGTCCCTTGTATCCTAGGAATGTCTTTCCTTTTTATTCAGAAATCTGGGATTCTTACTTGGTGTAACTGATCTCTGGAATGTCCAGCCTCAACTACTCATTACTACTCATTGAGGTAGTTCACTTAGGATAGCACAGGATTTTATTTCGCCATGGGTTGGCAATCAGAATTTTTCTCTTAAGACATAAGCCCTGACCTTAAGTGTACCAGGGCTTTCACTGTTGGCTCAGGCAGCATTCATAGCACTCAGATATAATTGTGATTGAAATATGTTTTGCTTCCACTTCTCAGTGAAACAATAAAGGTGGATTGCAGAGCAAGCCCTTTTATTCTTCCTAAAAGGACCTGCTGTGAACTACAAAAGAAAAGCACAAAAGTAAATTACCTCAAACTAATAGGAGACCTGCTCACTCAGGCTGGGTCATACTGAAAGATCCTCCCTCTTTCCCGGCAATAAAGAGGGGGAGTCTAATTTTTAACCAAGCTTGACATGTGTCGGAGACAAGACTTTAGTCATGCTTGGTTTCATCTTCTCAGGCATCTCTTGTTTAATTTAACTGAGTGACTTTGGATTATGAAAGAAGTGCTGATCCTAAACCTGAGTTAGATAAAAGGAATCCAAGCAGAAACCTAAAACCATTTCTTCCTCATCAGGATCTGACCTTAGCATAGTGAGAAAAAAACAAATAGTGAGAAATAAAGCTAGACGAGTGGGATCTTTTTCCCTGATAGAATCACAGATTTGAAGGTTTTAAAAAATGGCACAGATCATGCCAAGCCATTCAGAACGTTAAAAAAGTGTTGTTGATGGTTGACAACTATCTCAGAGCACGTGTTTTAGTAAATTCGCATTTGACTTGAAAAACACACGCAGGTAGAAAGCCAACATGCATGCTCTGATAGGCAGGGATGATGGCAAAAAGCTCAGGTACAAAGATGGCCGGTGTCTTAGCTACTTTTCTCTCGTTGCTGGGACAAGTGCCCAACACCCAAAATGAAGGAAGGACAGGTTTATTTAGCTCACAGTTCCTGGAGGTTTCAGTCCATATTCGGCTGGCCCAAGGCTGAGTGGAACAGGGCAGACAGCATCCAGTTCATGGTGGTGGAACAGCAACAATGGTGACAGAGGCAAGGGACCAATCCCGACAGCAGGGCAACAGCCTAGTCTGTCTCTCTCTATATTACATTCAGGCTCTCGGCCTCAGCCTATCTGCCTTAGGCTACACCCACAATCCCACCAGTACTCAGACCCATAACCCCATCAGTACTACAACACATAATCCCAGGGATCATGAGGCAAGTCTCAAACTCTAGAAATCCCCACCCCCATGATTGCATGAAGCTTTGGGGGGACACCTAGACATAAACCATAACAGCCGGCTAAGGTGACGCAAACCACATCTGATATTTTAAACTTCCCACTAGTTAACCAACAAATAACGTTTTGCTTGAGCTCTACATTAATGTTACTCTATTACAAGAAGCATAGCTTGGATTGAGAGATCAAAGAACAGAAAGCAAGTTAGGAATACTCAATGGGAAGAGAACGTAGGACTGTGTGTAAGGAAAGGTTGAGTTAGGGAACCTAACACTTCCCAGCTCACAAGCTTTTGTTTTTATTTTTCTAATTTTATTTTTATTTGACAAATCATATTGTATATTTATGGGCCACAAAGTTAGATTTCAATATAAATTTACAACGTGGAACACTTCAGTCAAGTTTACATAGCTATTTTCCTGCATAGTTATCCTTTTTGGTGATGTAACCAAAAAAAAAAAAAAAAAAAATCGGGTTTTAGCTACTTTGAAATGCATAATGTATTGTTTATTAGAGTCACTATTCTGTGCAACGCGGAGCACTAAAATGTATTCCTCTGGTGTGGCTGAAGCTCTGTACACTTTGGTCAGCATCTTTTCTTCGCTTTCCTTCTTGACAGCACCATTCAGGGACCACTAATTTGCCCTTACTTGGGAACTGATCTTCCTATGCTGGGGAAAATTGTAAATTATTGTTCACTTTGTGTCAGAGGAACCCAGTCCTACCTACTTTAATATCCTCCTATGGCTTTCACACATTACTGACCCTTTTCACAGTGAGAAAAATACTTGTAATACTACATGTGTTACTGTCATAAAATTGATGAGAAGCTTGGTTAAAACTGTTGCAAGTTTTACAATGCACGATGCCTTCTGGTAGCCCATGAATTCAATTCTAGTATAGTTCTGTTGTTTAAAAACCTAATGATTAGGGCCAGGGATTTAGCTCAGTGATACAATATCTGCCTGGCAAAAATAAGGTCCTAGGTTTGATTCAAAGTATCCCAGTCCCCCCTAAAAAACAAACCTGCTGGTTATAGCCCAATAAATTGATGTTATAATAAACTAATATTTTGGAGTATCTTTCCATGGTTTGAAAAATATTACACTAGAATTTAGATCTTACTTAATAGGGATTTAAAAAAAAAAAGTTGGCATCATAAGCACCTTTATAAATAAAGTGTCCTAGTTACTTTTCTCTAGTTGCTGGGACAAAATGCTCAAAACCTAAAATTAAGGAAAGAAACGTTTATTTACCTCACAGTTTATGGAAGTTTCAGTCCATACTCAGCTGGCTTCAAGTCAGACTGACACATGGAAGAGGGCAGCAGTTCATGGAAGCAGAAGGCAGCAAAACAGCAAGAGCAAAAGGGGAGAGCAGCAGCAGCAATGGCACCAGAGAGCAAGGATGTCCTCCCTACGCTGCACTCAGGATCTCCACCCCCGGCACGGTGTAGCACTCACACCAATAATTCCAGCAGCGCTCACACTCCTAATCCCAGCACTGGATCATTAATTAATCACAAACTCTAGAAGTCTGTCCCATAACTGCATGAGGCTTTGGTGGAGCAGCTAGGCATAAACCAGAACATAAGCAGCATAGACGTGGGCTTGAATGCGGCCTCTGTCGCACACTCTGTACCTTCAGCTTGAGGTCAGGTTTGTTTCACAACTTCACAACATTCAGGGTGCTTCCCCCAATTTGTTTTTCAGAATCAGAGATCAAACTCAGGACCTTGCACTTGCCAGGCAGGCACTTGTGCTCCTGAGCTATCTCCCTGGTCCCTACCCCTAACTTTTAATATAAAACTAAAGCCTTAGTAAACAAAAATGCAGTAGTAATGTTGCTCCTTAAGATAAATTTTAAAAATAAAGCAACCGAAAAGAAAAGAAGTGCCCCTAGACATAATCGACTTGCTCACTTGTCAGGCTGCACAGTCAAGGGAAGAGTCCTTCAATCCATTTCTCAAAAGTATGGGAAGCTTTAAAACATTTGGCCTTATGATCCTAAAACCCTGCCTATCTCTCTTTGAAAGCAAAATGAAAGAAAGTCAAAGCCGGACGTGGTGGCGCATGCCTGTAATCCCAGCACTCCGGAGGCTGAGGCAGGAGGATCGGTGCGAGTTCGAGACCAGCCTGGGCTACAAAAGTGAGCTCAAGGCCAGCCTGAGCTGCATAGCGAGACCCTGTCTCAAAAAGACAAAAAAAAAAAAAAAAAAAAAAAAAAAAAAAAAAAAAAAAAAAAAAAAAAAGAAAGAAAAAAAAGAAAGAAAGAAAGTCAAGAGAAAGATAAAATAATTTGTTTTCATGCTGAAGATTAAATGCACAGTTAGGCCCATCCGTCCACAACCCCACCACCCCAGTGCAAGCATGTAGGTAGGGACCTCTCCATCTGCCCATGCCCACCAGATACTTCCCCATCAGAGTCCAGCAAAAAAGGTGCTTGTAGGTACTTTTCTAGACTGCAGACCCGGGATGTCCTGTAGAAACCTAGAAAAATTCCTTGCAGAGAGACTGGGTTCACATGATCCAGCTAATCCAAGAGCTGAACATCTTGCTAGAGAAGCACAGTGGGTTCCCTTCCATGAGCAGCTGCAGGAAGAAGCAGAGCACAGCAGCCAGATCCAACCAGGATATCTGGGCAAGTTCCAACTTCGTTGATCTGGACCAGAATTTCAGTAAGTACTAAGCACGTAACTGCACCAGAGCTCTACGCCAAGGGACAAAGGATAGTGCTGTACAAAATGACAAAGAGAAGGAGCAAGATGCAATCGCAGGCCCTGAGCTCACCCAGAATAAATGCAGGAGCCACTAACATAGAAAAGACTGGGAAACACACAGCTGAAGCCTCAGAGTTAATAGCACGTGAAGTAAAGAAACAAAAGAAGACATGTATGGAAGAAACCAGATCGGAAATAACTGCTGAAGTAAAAAAACAAAAAAGCATGAATTATTAGTGTCTGGAATAAAAAAACTGGAGAAAAGTGTAGAGGAAATGAGATCAGATATAACCTCTAAAGTCAAAAAAGAAATCTCTGAATCAACAGCATCTGGGGTAAAGGAACAACTGCAAAAAGGTAGAGAGGAAATCAGAAGTGAAAAAAAAAAAAAGGAAAACTATAATGAAAGAATTAATAAATGCTTCTAAAGAAGGCATTGATAAAAATTAGAAGAGAAGAGAAAGAAGGAATCCTTGAATGCGCAATATAGGAAAGAAATAGATCGCTTAAAGCAGTTTCAAAGAAATATAGATCACAATAAAATCTCAATCACAAGCTGGCAACATTGTATGAACGAAAGTGAAGTTAGAGTTTCAGATCTTGAAGACAGAGTTGCAGCTAGTGAAAAGTTAAGAAAGGATCTCTTAGAAACAAACAGGATGCAGGAAAAAACAATTCAACATCTGCAAGACAATGAAAAGATGAACAATATGAGATTAATAGCATCAGTGAGAAAGGAGTCAATACAAAGGATAAAAAAAGAATATGGGCAGATGTAATAGCAGAAATATCTGAAATATGAGAAAACAATTGAACTTTCAGGTAACTGAGGCATACAGAACTGCAAATAACATCAACCCATCTAAAAACACACCCAGACATATAATAGTCAAGATCCCAGAAATCCAACAGAAGAATAATATGCTAAAATCTAATAGAGAAAAGAAACAGTTTACATTTAAAGGAAACCCATCAGAATAACAGCAGATTTCTCTGCACAAATCATGAAGTCAAGAAGAGAATGGAGCAGAGTGCATTAAGTCCTCAATAAAAACAAATTCCAGCCCACACTGCTATACCCTGAAAAACTCTCTTTCAAGTTTGATGGAGATGTGAAATACTTCCAGGACAAAATACAACTAAACAAATTCACAGTGACAAAGCCAAGCTTACACAGACTACTAGAAGGTATTTTAAAGAGGGACCAAAATGACCCAAACTCCATGAATGCAAACAGAAACAACCCACCAAATAGGGCAATCAGTTAAACACAGGAGAAAAGGAGGAAAACAATAGTAGTTAAAAACATGTCAAACATAAGTCAATACATTTCAATTACAACCATCAATGTGAATGGACTTAATTCTCCAATAAAAAGAAATAGACTGGCACAGTGGATTAGGAAGTAAAATCCAACAATATGCTGTATTAAAGAAACTGACCTAACTCAATTTCATAGGCTGAAAGACAAGGGATGGACAACAATACTACACAACCTAGCACCTAAGAAAAAAGAATGAGTATTAATCTTGTTTTAGATAGTCTGAACTTCAAGCCAAGATTGAGCAAACAAAGTAAAGATAGTAATTACATACTGATCGGGGAAAATTTTAAGACAAAGAGCTAACATTCATAAATACATATGCACCCAAAACATGGGAGTATCAAGCTATATAAGACAAACCTCGATGGACATGAAAAATGAAAAATGTAATATCCAATACCACAATCTTAACAGGAGACCTTAACATCACTTTATCCCAAAAAGATAGGTCAAGCAGACAAAACATTAGCAAAGAAGTAGCAGAACTGAACCACAAGTTGGCACAACAGGACATAGTGGGCATATACAGAGTGTTCCACCCAACCACATTTTTTCAGCTGCACATGGAACGTTTTCTAAAATAGAACAAATAATAGTCTATAGATCAAGCTTAAGTATGTACAAAAAAATAGAAATTATCCCATGCATATTATCTGACCACAGTGCAATGAAACTGCAATAAATGACAAAAGAAACTACAAAAAAAAACACATACACACAGAGATACATGGAAATTAAACAACACCCTCCTTAACAACAATGGGTTACAGAGGAAATTAAACAATATCTAGAGTTTAATGAAAATTCAAACACAACCTACTGGAATTTATGGGAAGCAACTAACGCAGTTCTTAGAGAGAAATTTATATCTCTGAACTCACACACTAAGAAAACAGAGCAGGAACAAATAAATACTCTAATGTTGCACCTAGATCATCTAGAAAAGGAATGACAAACCAAGCCCAAAGCCCAAAGCCCAAAGATGGGAGAAAACTATAAAGATTAGAGCACAAATTAATTCAATCGAGACAAAGAAAACAGTACAAAAAATTAATGAATCAAAAAGCTGGTTCCTTGACAGATTAAACAAAATTGATAAGCCCTAACTAATCTCATCAAAAAGAGGAGAAAAGAACTCAATTTCAAGCAATAAGGAATGAAAAGGGTGACATTACTACAGACCCAGTGGAGATACAGAAGCTCATGAACAGCTACTTGGAGAATTTTTATTTTCACAGAATTGAAAACATATCTGAAATGGACAGATTCCTAGAAAGGTATAAACTATCAAAACTGAATCAAAAAGATATAATAACTCTCAATAGCCCAGTAACAGGTAATGAAATACAATATGTAATAAAACTACCCACAAAGAAAAGCCCAGGTTCTGATAGATTCACAACCAAATACTATAAGAAATTTACAGAAGATATAATCCCAATACTCCTCAAACTCTTTAGTGAAATTGAAAAGGAAGCAATCCTCCCAAAAACATTCCTGGAGGCAGGTATTATACTGATACCAAAACCAGAGAAAGATGCAACTGAAAAAAAGAACTGCAGGCAAATCTCTGTCATGAACACAGGTGCAAAAATCCTCAATAAAATCCTGGTAAATATAACACAACAAATCATTAAGAACATTATTCATCATGACCAGGTAGGATTCATCCCAGGAATCCAAGGATAGTTCAACATACATAAATATATAAATGTAATGCACTATATCAATGTAGCCAAGTTCAAAAACAACATGATCATTATAATTGATGCAAAAAAGGCTTTTGACAAAGTCCAGCACTCATTCATGCTCAAAGTTATACAGAAAATTGGAATAGATATTCTCCACCTCAATTTGATAAAAGCCATCTATGACAATCCAATAGCTACAATAATTCTGAATGAGGAAAAACTGAAATCTTTTACTCTCAGATCTGGTACAAGACAAGAGTGTCTTCTATCACCACTCTTATTCAATATAGTTCTTCAATTATTAGCCTGAGCCATTAGACAAGAGAGAGAAATAAAAGGAATAAAAATAGGTAAAGAAGTTAATCTATCATTATTTGCAGATGACATGATAGTCTACTTGGACGACACAAAAAACTCCACTAAGAAGCTAATAGAATTAATACGCAAGTTCAGTAGCACAGCACAATACAAAGTTAACATACAAAAATTAATAGCATTCCTCTACACAGATAACAAACACACTGAGAAGGAAATTACAAAAACAATACCTTTTACAATAGCACTGAAGAAAATGAATTACTTAGGAACTAACCTAACTAAAAAAGGAAAGATCTATTCAATGAAAAATATAGTACTCTCAAAAAAGAGATCATAGAGACTTTCAGAAAATGGAAAGATTTCTTGCTCCTGGATAGGAAGAATCAATATTGTGAAGATGGCCATACTCACTAAATTGTTATACAGATTTAATATCATCCCTATCAAAATATCATCAACATACCTCACGGACTTGGAGAAATCATTCTTAAAATTTATTTGGAAACAGAAAAGACCTAGAATAGCAAAGACAATCATGAACAACAAAGATAAGGCAGGAGGCAGGAGGCATTACAATTCCTCACCTAAAGTTATACTACAAAACTACAGGTTACTGGCAAAAAAAAAAAAAAAAAAAAAAAAAAAAAGAAGAAGAAGAAGAAGAAGAAGAAGAAGAAGAAGAAGAAGAAGAAGAAGAAGAAGAAGAAGAAGAAGAAGAAGAAGAAGAAGAAGAAGAAGAAGAAGAAGAAGATAGGCCTGAGGATCAGTGGAACAGATTAGAAGATGCAGAAGCAAATGCAAACACAATCAGCCACCATATCTTTAACAAAGGGGACAAACATATTTACTGGAACAAAGCCTCTTTAACAATGATGCTGGGAAAACTGGCTTGCTACCTGCCAAAAACTAAAAGTTGACCCAGATCTATCATCATTCACTAAACTAAAATCAAAATGGATTAATCTAAATATTGGGGCCCGGCAGGATGGCTCAGTGGTTTAGGGCGCCTGCTTAGGAAAGCTTAGGCGGCTGCGGGACCGCAGTTCATTCCCCGGCACCACATGCTGCGCCAGCCCTGCCCTCAGGGCAGGCTGAGCCGGCCATAAAACTAAATAAACGGACAAACAAGAGTTCTGAAACAAGAAAAAAATAAAATAAGTCTAAAAAAGAAAAAAAGATCTAAATATTAAAAACAGAAATGTTAAATCCCCTGGAAGAGAAAGTGAGAGGAAATCTTAAAGATATAGAGGTAGGCAAACAGTTCCTGGACAAAAGTCAAAACTCACGTTAACACTTGGAAGAATCAACAACCAGGACCACCTCTGGCTGAGTTTTTGCACATCGAAAGCAATTACTAACCGGGTAAAAATACAGCCCACAAATTTCAAAAAAAAAAAAAACTTAACACAGGTCATCTATATAGAATTTATAAAGAACTAAAAAACAGTAGGGCCCAAAATTTAAATACCCAATACAGAAATGGGTTTCTGAGATGAGCACACACTTCTCAGAGAAATTTAAAAAGCCTATAAATGTATGAAGAAATACTCCACATCGCTAGCTATTTGTGAAATGCAAATTAAGACAACCCTTAAATACCATCTCACCCCAGAAACAATGGTTATCATAAAGAAATTAACCAACAACAAATATTGAAGACGTTGTAGAGAAAAAGAAACCATTATCCACTGATGGTGGGAATGCAGACTGATGCAAGCATTATGGAAAGCAGTGTGGAGACTCCTTAAAAAACTAGAAATGGAAATCCCATTCAATCCAGCTATTCCCTACTAGGTATTTTCCCAGAAGAACTGAAAACATCCTATCATAGTAATATCTATGCACCTATGTTTATAGCAGCACAATTCATCATAGCCAAATCCTGGAAACAACCAAAATGACCATCACCTGAAGAATGGTTGAAAAAGATGTGGTGTTTTTATACAGTGGAATATTACTCAGATATACAGGATGATAAACTAGGAGACTTCATATATAAGTGAATGTATCTTGAAGATATACTCATAAGTGAAATAAACCAGAACTACATATGTATACATCGTGTGTAAGAACTCAAAAGAAGAAATAAAGACAGAAAGGTGTAATGGCTGAATGGAAATCAAGAATATAATTGTGAAACAACAAAGAGACTATAAGCAGAAAAGATAAGAAACATGGCAGGAGCAAAATCATGTACTTATATACACAGGATGAATTAAACAATGGTCCTAAGTACCTCTAACACGTTTTTCACACCGAGGATAGCAAAAGGTATGCTTGGAATGCCTGTCATTCTGGTCTTTTAGATGTGTGTTGCTTCTAAAGCAATTTCAGGTATTGCTATATTCACACTCAAGTAAATAGTGGTTTTATAAGAAAATAAAAAAAAAAAAAAGGTATTAAAAGACAGTAAGAGACAAGGAAAAAATGTCATAGGATTAACTGGCTACAATTTTGTATTTGTTGATATTTGTAAATTTTGTGTAAAAATGTGTAATTGCTTTTATCACATTCTATAGGGATTTATTAGAAAATCAATGTTTGATGGAAAATATCATTTCCAAGTTAAGTCTAAGACATTTAATATTCAGAAATCCGGCAATGTTAACCTCAACTACCTATGTTATAGAGTAATAGTGTCACTAAACTTCTCTTCTGGAGGGTTAAGAATGTAAGTTTATACACCAAAAATTAGAGAAACTGGAGGCCTACAAGAATAGCCAATATTTTGGCCCTAGCCCTTCAAGTTCAGTGAAGACTCAGGACATATGAGAACCTGTGCTGTAACACCCTATGACTGAGTGATATCTCAAATTTTCTGTTCAAGGAGATTTTGGGGGCACAGAGAAAAGGGATCGACAATGTATAGTGGGCCTAAGGAGAGTCATCTAGAGAGAAAACATTCTCTCGGGCTTTCACAGAGAGCAAACTGGCCAAGCAATGGCCATGACTCATCCAGATGGCTGACAATGACAGCAGCAGTACAAAGCACTGTACAATGCTTTCAAGGTAAATCCTGAGGAGGTTTGACTGACCTTGAGAGATACAAAAGTTACGTGTTCTACTATACAGGTCTTGTTTTAACTTGCCCTTAACCATCCAGCAGAAAAGTTTAACCATGAGGCATAAAAAGTAAAGCTAAATTAGTATATCGAGCTATAAAAGCTTTTGACATTGCCAGTTCTGCCAATTACCCACTGCGATTATGAAACATTGGACTATGTATACAATTACTTTCTCTTAGTTCAATGAGAAGACATTTTTATATCAATAATAGTTAGAAAAAATTACCTCTGCATCCTGTGCTCTAAATAACTACTACGAGGACAACTATATGCATTGTATCAGTTAGTGGGAATGTACTACTAACGTGTTTTGGAACTGTCACATTGTTATTTCTTATTAAGAGTAATAACAAATAAACAAATGCACAAATTTATATTAAAAATATATGAGATTGCTTTTACTGCAAGTGTAGCATAAATTCATTGTTTAAAACAGAATTACAATACAGATGCTTTTCATCTTGATAATAGGAACCTAGCTAACCAACTGAATTAGTGATATGTCTAGATGTTTTAAATGTGTTTAGTACCTTAAATCATAGCTACATAAATGTAAAGGTTTTCATTCATTCAATAAGCACTTTTTGAGCATGCACGAAGTACAAAACACTCCTTTGTGCTATATGAAAGCAGAGGAGTAAGCCAGGCACAATCCTCAGTCATAAACATTGTAATTAATTGGATCAATGCAATCAAAATGTAAGAACCATAAATAGGGAGAGGAACACCAATATAAGAAGTTTATCTAGAGAGTTGGAAGAAATGGTTCTTGGTCTACTTTCCCATTAGCAACAACACATTATCCAGAAACTAGATAATTTATTTTTAAAAATAAAGGTTTCTCCAGCTCACTGCTCAGACATGGGATACCCAAGAGCACACCATTAGCCTCTGCTCAGCCTCCAAAGAGGGCCTCTTTGCCAAATCGTAACAAAATGACCTCATCCAACCCCAATTAGTTCCCAAAGTCCCCACCCCCAGTTTCATGAATTTCAGCATAGCTATTTATACACAGGGAGACAGTATGATGACATTGTTTGGCTACTTCTGGTCAGTGGTTAGAGAGGGCCTCTCTACAAATGTAAAAACATGACCAACAGTGGTGGGAAAGTAGTGGGTAGCCATGGCAAGAGTCAAGGAACAGGGCTGGCATGATAGCTCAGCAGTCTAAAGCGCTTGCTTAGGCAGGCTTAGGCAAGCACAGAAACAGAGGTTCAACTCCAGATCATGCATACCTCACGAGCACTACCCGCAAGACCACACACACACACACACACACGCACACACACACACACACACACACACACACACACACACACACAGAAAGAAAGAAAGAACCAAGGAACAAAGATGAGGATCAATGTATGATATTATCAGAGAAGATAATATCAGATCAACTTTGAATTTATTTTAAATATTACAGATAGCCTTTGAACACTTTAAGCCAATTTGACACATACTTTTAAAATATGATTTTCATTACTAAATGGGTAGGGAATTGCAGGAAGCCAGAATGAAGGCAAGAAGCTCAGTGAACAAGCTACTTGGGTAGCCGGGAGAAAGATGATGTTTCCTCAGGTAGCTATGGTAACAACAGCGATGGCTTTATTGCTTAGTGATAATGGATAATGCAGGTGTCCTGCAGAGGAAGGTAAAATGATCCTACATAGGACCAGGGAGATGACTCTGGGTCAAAGCACCTGTCTGGCAAGTGCAAGGACCTGACTTGCTGTACCACATGCTGTACCAGTTCCAGAACCTGGGGTACTCTATGCCAGCCAAAGAGACTGGGCATGATGGTGCGCTTGTAATCTCAGTGCTGGGGAGGCTTTGATGGAGTCTGAACTGCATAGTGAGATCCTGTACCAAATAAATGAAAGGTAAAAAAATTTCAGTTATGATACATAAAAAGTGATATGTAGCTGGGTGTGGTGGTGCATGCCTGTAATCCTAGCACTTGCAAGGCTGAGGCAGGAGAATCAGTGTGAGTTTGAGGCCAGCCTGGTCTACAAAAGTGAGGTCAAGGCCATCTTGAACTGCATAGCAGTACCTTGTCTCAAAAAGACACACACGCAAAAAAGTGATGTGTGCAAAATATCATTGTGTGAAATCTCAAGAATAAAGCAGAAAACCAGTTCAGGGATTGAGGAGATTTTTGTCTCTTTCCTCCGTGCATTTTCAAGATGTCAACAATTAAATTGTAGGCATTTGTCACTGCACTAAAAAGTTCAGACATCACAGTTGTTCTCACAGTATGCTGTGGCTCTCAAACAATAATAATGTTACGAATCTTTCATGAAAGAGACCGAACTCCATAAAGAACTCACTCACCACAATAGAATAAAAGATCAAAATGCCACAAACAAACTGTGAAAACTAAGAGAAAAAAAAAATAAAGCCAAGAAAAACAAATAAGCAACTGAGAGAAGTTTCTAGAAAGTTCTATAAGAAACCTAAAACAAAAAAGATATCAAATATTCCACTCGAAAGTTTTCTTAACCATGTATGCAGTACAATCAAACCTTGACTTCTACAACTCAGGATGATATTGTCAAAGGAAGCTCAGAAATGATATATCTAGCCTTCAAAAGTATTTGTGTAATTGAATTGAACTGAATCTTACAGAGAAGAAATTTTTGTCTTTATTCTAAGAGTGATTTCAATTCAATGCTAACCAAAAAAGATTGAAGCATTAAAATAATAATCTGATTTCAAAAGAATCTATGAATAACTATCCACCATCCATTTCTTTCTGTGGATTTATGCTCTAGAGAATTCTTTGTGAATTTCTTTTGTTAGTCAATATTTGTGGATATACCTCTTTCTTATAAATGAAAATTTACTGAGAGATATTTTTACAGCTATTTCAAGGCTTGGGTGTCTTGAGTTATTTTGTAAATCATTGCAAAGATTACCTTTAGGTTTTATTGCCATAGGTAAATAAATCACCCCAATTCTCTTCCCATCTGTATTTGCGTCCTTAGCATCTGAAAGCGATTTTGCTTAAGGCCCACAGTTCATTTTGCCCCTATTTTCGCTCACTGCCTTTTACTATCAGAGTAACGGGAATTAATTTTAATCAGAAGCTCTCTATGGGATTCTATAACATCAACATGGTAGTAATGCAGCTTTTCATTCCAAATAGAACAGGTTCCTTAGGGCATGATGTACATAATTTCCTTAAAATAAGTTTTTATAGAGGCCAAAATATCCTATCCATCTTTTTTTTTTTTTTTTTTTTTTTTTTTTTTTTTTTTTTTTTTTTTCTTCTTCGCTACTCACCTGATAGACTTTTATGCTTTCAGGTCTATACCATTTATATAACAACATTACTTCTTGTCCAGTGCAGCTGATTCACTGCTCTTGGCACACTCCTAGGACTAATATATCCAAACAGGCCAAGACTATAGGAACCAGAAAACTATCAGAGAAAAGCTCCTTACTGTGTCGCCAGCCAACTTCCGGTTATCCCAGCATCACCGCGATGATCTCACTCCGTGTTTCATGAATTAAAAGGGCAGTTTCAGCTCCTTGTCCTAGAAACTTCCTTAGCAAAACTTCCTGAGCAACAGTGAAGATTCAGTCTGCAAGGGAGACATAAAGTGAAACAAAGTTGATCTTTTACGTGTAATTTAATTTGAAATACAACAGATTTGCGACCTGAGTTATCACCTGGGGAGGGAGATAAGAAAAGTGAGGAGCAATAGGAAAAACTCTACAGGTAAAATACACTATTGTATTTTAAATCTGGTAGATCAGTTTCAATGATAAGCTAAAATTATTTCATTGCCTCTCAATTTGCCTAAAGTGAAAACAAAACAAACCAAAAAGTTGGGAAAGAGGATCTGGCACTTCCACAGCCATTCATTTCCATTTCAGCTTTTCAGTGTTGACAGTGTTGAGCAAATAAACAAAAATCCTCATGGATAAAGATGTAAATCTTCTGTGTGTTTCAAGTTATAACATAGAGGGCTGAGGAGATAGCTCAGTGGTCTAAGTATCTGCTTAGCAACCACAAGGACCAGGGTTCAATCCCTGGTACTGCATGCCATACAGGTCCCAGAGCCCCAGTCATGCTATGCTGGCCAAAGGACCTGATCAAGGTGCTGCATGGCTGTTATCCCAGCACTTGGGAGGCTGAGACAGGAGGATGACTACAAGCCTTCTATGAGTCCAAGCTGTCTAACAAAACAATAAAGAGGCCAAATTAAGCTTTTTAAAAAGTACTAAGTAAGACTTTATGCTAGTCATCTGCAGAAAGCTAATCCATAGTAGAAGAAAAATAATTCACCTGACTGCTTCTTTCTCCTACACATGATGAAGAAGTGGAATTCAGTAAGAGCTAGAGGCGACTATGGTCAAGCACAGCTACTGGGAGGATTGGAAGATGGAGAGCCGGCTGTGGACAGACCCAGCATGCTCCCCTCAATAACACAGAAAGATTTGGGGAGGAAAGCGGTGTTCTCAGGGCCCAGGACAAAGAATAACGTTCAGGCAAGAGGGCAGTGTCTTTGAGGGTGGGTGCTGTACAAGCAATGTCAGAATCTGTCTAATGATCACGGAAGTGCTATGCGGTAGCCAGCCTTTTCAAGGTGGTGGTAAAGAGGGCTTTTTAATGTCAGAGGGGAGGGGTCAAGGAAAAGAACCATAACATATTTAAGATACTAAGACACATCCTAATATTCATAGGCCTGAAGGACGCACTTGAAATCAGAAATCTACAGTGCAATAAAAATAAACAGAGAATGTAAAACCTTCAAAAATATAATTATAGACACATACGCATAACTGAAGAAATCTGAAAAGGATGGTGCAGTTTAATGGGTTGAAGTTCATTGAGCTAATGTTAGTTAAACCTGCAGGAAGGAAGGGAGGGAGGGACAAAGGGAGGGAGGCAGGGAGGAAAAAAGGAAGTACCTGTCCCTAGACCCTTCAGATGAAATTTGTTCCGTTATAAAATATGAGCCTCTAGTTGCATCCATTTACCTGCAAAAGCCTCAAGTTTTTCTTTATACCTGAGTGATACTCCATTGCATAAAAATACATCTTTTTTTTTTAATTTAGGATAGGCTCTACAGGGTCTTACTATGTAGGTCGGACTCATAGCAATCTCCTGTTTTCAGCTTCCCTAGCCCTGGGATTACAAGCTCACACCATCACATCCAGTCTCAGTTGCCATCTTAGTGCACCCTGTGGGGGGGGGGGGTGCGGTATGGCACACTAGGGATTGAATCCTGGCCCCTGTGCTCTACAGGTGCTTCAGCCCACTGAGCTATCTGGCCAGCCCTAAAACGCTATATCTTTTTCATCCATTCCTCAGTTGATGAGCACTTGGGCTGTTTCCAAGATTTAGCTATGACAAATTGTGCTATAAACATGGGTGCACATATATCACTGTGGTATGATGCCTTCAGTTCTTCTGGAAATATATCCAGAAGGGGAATGGCTGAGTTGAATGGAGCCTGTAACTCTAGTTTTGTCAGAGCTTGCCACACTAATTTCCACAATGGCTGTGTCATTCTACACTCCCAACAACAGTGGGAAGGGCTACTTTTCCCCATGCAGCCCTTCTAGCATTTACTCATAAGTGAAATAAATCAGATCTGCATGTCTCCATAGTGTAACAACTTGAGAGAGTAAATAAAATCTGAAAGGTACAACAGATATTGTGAAAGAGAAAGAAACTGCTTATAAAGGAAAAAACAACTAGGATGAGGGAAAGGAGAAAAGAAAGGACAGAGAGAGAGAGAGAGAGACTCATTCCTCTTGAGTAATCATGGCAGTTATCACTGAATGCCCCAAAGAAGCTAAAATATTTACTATGTAACCCTTCATATTACTGCTAGTTGGGACCCAGCAGGATGGCTCAGTGGTCTAAAGCGCCTGCTTAGGAAAGCTTAGGCGGCTTCAGGGACCGCGATTCGATCCCCGTCACCACATGCTGCACCAGCCCTGCCCTCAGGGCAGGCTGAGCCGGCCATAAAAATAAATAAACAAACAAAAGTTCTGAAACAAGAAATAAATAAATAAATAAATATTTTGAAAAAGTCATATTGCTGCTAGTTGTTATTAACATAGTCTGCACAGGAATTCAAAGCCTGTGTACTCAAGAGCCTTTATATATATAAAGAAATTTTTCCCTCTGCTCCTCCAAATCCATTTTCTGTCCTTCCTAGCCCTGAGCCCTAGAACAGCCTGTACAGATGTGACAACAACTGGTTCTTCTGTCCCACGGCTTCCTGTTGGACACTGGGCTCACCAAATTGAGATCAGAGGACAGGGTATGAGTGTTCACCCCTCGGGAGCCTTCATGCTACCGGCTGAGCTGGCTCTGATCCTCTCAGACACCACAGCTGCTCTTTCTAGGTGGCGGCAGCCGCATCCCCCTAAGAACATGAAGGGATGTCTTACGGTTGAAGTCTCATGGTTTATCCCAGTGGACAAGGCTTTTCCTTTCCTTTATGACCCTAACTGAGTCATAAAGTAAATTCCAGAGTCTGTGCCCAAGCAGATGCCCTCAGTGCAGCGAGAGTAAAGATGAGCTGGACCATGGTGAGCAGGGTGTTTTACCTCGATAGCCCTTCTCAGAAAGAGGCAGAGAACACCTGCTGCAAGGAAATACTAGGAGAACATCAGCATGTCAGGAAAGTGCTTAACACCATGCTCAGAAAGACCTCAATGAATCATATAAATGGAAAATATTAATGTCTTTGGTCTTAAACACCTATAACATTCACATATCAAGAAAACATTTTACATTTAGTGTAAAGAATGCACTGGAATGTTAGTATGAATTTTAATAATGCCACATAGTCAATTCTGTTAACATCACTTTTACCTAAAGAAAATTTCTTTCCAATGCTACATTAGAACCAAGATTCTCAGTCTGTAGCAATGCCCTCTCTGCCTCCCACTCAGAGAACACTGTGGATGTCCAGAGATATTTTTTTTGCTATAACAGAGGATGAAGTATGCTACAGGTACTAAGGGAGTACACATTAAGGCTGCCACAGTGTACAGAACAGCACCCCAAAACAAAGACTAATCTGTTCAAAAATTCTACATTACAGGATGATTTTAGGCCAACTTTTCTTGGAGGGAAGTTATTGACCTACATTCCAGCCACTTTCCAACACCAATACACGCTACATAAGGAGTGGAGGAAAATGTCTCCCTACCATATCAGGAATAATAAGAAAGTTTCATCAAAATTATGCAAATCTCAAAAAAATTTTAAAACATTTTTTAAAGGGTTTCACCATTCATTAAGTATTAAAATGAGCAAGAGGCACTAATGCCTATTTCAATAATTCTTAAAAGGAAAAGATCAATCAGGCACTCCAACCTCCATTACACGTTCAGACTTCTTCCCATTCCCCCTCCACTCCAGTGGTCTCTTCCTGCAAATTGTCTAACGGGGACATATTTCTGCTGGGCTATATCACTTACCACTCTCCCACAATTTTACACACTGTAGTTGCCCAGGCCTTTCAGCAGTCAGTCAGAACAACCGTGCTGTACTGTTTTTTATTTTGCAAGACTTTTGTTTTGTTTCATTTTATTTCATCTTAAGTCTTCATTCCTTGAAGAGTCCACAAATGCTCTCACCTTAGCATATCCAGTGCTGTACCTGTTCCTGTTAGTACCGAAACAGAACTCGAGGAAGCCCAAGTCCACCAGATCTTTCAGTTTCTCTTTCCTCTCACGCTCACTCAGATTCTTTTTTTTTAAGAATTTTTTATTTTATTTTATTTTTCTTGTTTCAGAATTTTTATGGCCAGCTCAGCCTATCCTGAGGGCAGGGCTGGCGCAGCATGTGGTGCCGGGGATTGAACCGCGGTCCCTGAAGCCGCCCAAGTTTTCCCAAGCAGGCGCTTTAGACCAATGAGCCATCCCGCCGGGCCCCTCACTCAGATTCTTTACACACCTCACAAACTCAGAATTTATAGCCACAATGTGACTCCCAACCTGCTGAGTGTCAAATGTGCTATGGCTTCATGGCATCGAAGAATGAAGCCACAAGCCAAAGGAGGACGTTAGCAGAGTTTTGTGGGAAATAAAGAGAGACCAGCTCCTGGATTTACAGGACAGGTCCTAGCTAGGTGACTACTGAGGCTCTTTGTCAGGGGTAACTTACACAGCACAATTGCAACGGGGTCTAACTGCTATCAACCTATGGGATTACAGGTGTATCTTGTTTCAGAACTTTTGCTTGTTTGTTTATTTATTTATTTATTTATTTATTTATTTTTATGGCTGGCTCAGCCGGGGATGGAACCGCGGTCCCTGCAGCCACCTAAGTTTTCCTAAGCAGGCGCTTTAGACCACTGAGCCATCCTGCCGGGCCCAAAATGAAATCCATTTTATTTCATCTTCTATGATATAGCAAGTATATTGAGTTATTTTCCTCAGTAAAAATAACTTCATGCTGATGAATCACCCTGGACTGCCTTAAAATTAGTTCCTGATATATTACATTATTTTTAAATATGCAAAATTTAAAAATGTAAAAAAATCCGTAGTTTTTCATGTTGGAAAACGCTTATTACAAAAAAAAAAAAAACTATGTTAATGTGCAGAGCAAGGACAGTTCAGATATTATAATAACATCATTTTCTCTCTAGATTCAGCAGAGGATGACGCTAAATTTTAGAAGCTTACATAGAAAGGTCTTTGAATAAGTTTAGAGCTGCAAAGATGAAATGCAGGAAGAATATACAAACAGGTGATACGTAGGGTTGTTCCTGAGCTTTGTCTGTTGGAAGTCACTCCCAATGGCAGGAGAAAGTTTTTTTTTAGAAAGTAGTCCCTGCACATAGCAGAGGGGTGAGTCTCTGTGAGGGTGGAATCAGAGAGACTGCACTGCTAAGTATGAAGAATGCAGAGAGAGGATCATACACTAGCTTCTGTCCAAACAAAGACTGCTCTGCTGTGTGTATGTGTGTGCACTGAAAAGAAGCAGCATAAGGGATTTTATGAAAATAGAAAGTATTTAGTAAACTGAGCCTGTGTGCTTCTCGGGGTCAGCAATGCAAATTCCCAAACCACTCTGCTCAGTTAAACACTCATGAAGAAGCTATATTTTGTAAAAATGTGCTTCACAGTATCATCAGAGCCCTTTCAAGGAGATATCTTACTGACTAGCTTTTCAGCTTCACATGTTCACATTCTTGAAAGACTAATGGTTCCTTCATTAAAAAGATCACAGCTTTTCAGGTGTCATGCTTGAAGACACACAATGAATTGATCATTAAGGAAATTCAGTCACGCAGAGGACAGGGGGACAACTGGTTGACCCCTCTAATGACTCATACAGCGTTGGCAGAGCAGCTTTCCCATAACGCTGGCGTAGAGTTGCAGAACAAGCACTAATTTTTCAGACATAACAAATAGGTATGAGTTCACCAGCTCAGCAGCGAGGGCTGATCTCCTAAATAGCAGCTAGGTACTGGTGCTTGTCAGTGAAACCAACCTCTTCATAGATGACTGCTGACCCACATTAGTTCTTCTGGCTAAAAGATATTAACGCATCTTCAAAGTAATGTAGTTAGGTAAATAATTACATTCTCATTCAGTCACATGCATTTACGACAGCACACCTTCAAGACGCTTGTAGTTGGAAATAGAAATGCATTTATTGCATGTCATGCCACTTAAGAGTACTTCCTGTTGATTTGTTTACCTGAGGCTGAATCTGTTTTGATTTCCCTATTAGCAATGAAAGGCACTTTTCTTCCCATTGTATTCTGGTAGTCAGGCTTTACCATGAAACTCTCAGGAAGGAGGCGATCTGTATTCTTTCCTTGGACCTTGTCTAAATATTTGAGCTCAGAATCTTTCTGTGTCTGGCTGAAAGATGGACAGGAATAAGGGAGGAAACCTAATCTCCAGCAGCAATTTCAGTTCCCCTTCTCTGTCCTTTTGCCACTGTCATAGGGAAAAAGATTCTGATAGCTGCTGTGTTCTTTCAAGGATACGCTGACAATTTGCTAAGCCTGTGTAAAGCACGCTGGTAACTTCTTGATTAATTTTGAGAATTTTTTTCACCTTGTAGGGCTTCAAGGCCAAACAAGCCTTCAAGGAGGTCACAGGAACGTAAGAACATAAGAAATGCCATCATAGGTCAAATTAATGAGCCAGTTAGTCAGATATGCTTTCTCCAAGAGTGACAACAAGGTACACTCTGTGCATGCTGTCAACCTCAAAATGTTTGAGGCCGTAGGCAAGAGAGTTTCGTACACCAAGGATCTATTTCAAACATCTGTGATTTCTTTATTAATGTCAAATATGCTTTCATCCATAAATTAATTTAACTCTCCCTGGTATCTAAATCACATACTAACATCTATGTAATGAGTTTTATTAATCAATTACCTCTGGTCTTACCTATCTTATCTGTTTCACATTTTCAAGAGTTTCCTGATAGAAAATGTGCTGGGAGTTGATATCCCAGTAAAAGTTATCTTCATGTCTGTATTCAGGTGGTTAAATGGGGTTTTTGTTGTTGTGTTGTTTTGTTTTGTTTTTCATGTATTTTAGTACAGGGGTGTACAGGGTCTCACCACACAGATCAGTCCCATAGTGATTCTCCTGTTTTCAGCTTCCCAAGTGCTGGGATTGCAGACATGCCACCACCAAGTCCAGTCTCAATCGCTGTCTCAGGGCACCCCAGACACAAGGCTGGCATGGCACGCTGGGCATCAAACCCTGATCCCTCTGTCTGCCTAAGCAGGTGCTTCAATCCACTGAGCTATCTGTCCTGCCCAAGATGATTAAATGTTTAACATCTCCGAGGCATCTTGGCATCTGAGGATTTTATTATTGCTCCAGAGTTAATAGTTCAAACTTGCAGTCCATCCAAATATTTCTACTGGTTAATGCCAGTTTGCTCAGGTTGCTATAGTAAAATGCAGCAGCCTGAGCAGCGGGCATTTAGTTCTCACAGTTCTAGACACAGGAAAGTCCAAGGTTACAGTGTTGGCGCATTTGCTCCTGGCGAGGGCCTGCTTCCTAGTGTGCAAATGTCTGTGCTCTCGCTGCGCCAGAGAAAGAAGCAAGCGCCGCAGTCTCTCTTCCACTTGCTGTTAGGACAGTAACCCCGCAGTGGAGGACCCCACGGCAGAACCTCATCCGAGCCTAATTACTTCCTAAGGCCCTAACTCTAAATACCACCAAATCGGGGTTTAGTTAGAGCCTCAACAGATGAAGGGGGGGGGGGGATACTTAGTCCTTAATAGCCTATTTGTTTCTTTCTTTGAGAAAGAACAAATAATCAGGATTCTTCTCACTGAATAAGGAAGTAAATAGATAAGCATTGTTTCCCAGGGCTTTCCAGCAGAAGCTAGACTGCCAAGAAAGCAGGGTGCGCAGCCGACACAGGTCCACAAGCAGCTGGACTGTGGAGATGGATTTTTAATTGACAACAAAAATTAACAATTCAAAAGCCCATTGAAAAAGCAAGAATGAGGGACAAAAATTTGTAGCATGTTATTTTACACGCAACAATAAGATAACTTGTTCAAGATCTTTATAGAAATTTTCCCATGAATGAAAGCCCAGTGAAACAAAACAATATTTTTTTCTCAGCTTGAAAGGAAGCCAGTGTTCGAGATAAAAGGGGCAGGGGAAGGGGAGCCATGTTTCAAGTTGGAGAAAGGTCCCCATTCTCCATCCCTACAAAATTACCTTGTCTTGTCCCATTCTTATAATGATCTTTATTTGGTCCAGATCAAAATGACTCAGGGATATTTGCCCTTGTTTTATGGGGGGTGGGGGGGAGAGTATATCCAAGAAGTTTGAATGGCATAATTGCAGCCACAACTGTTTCTGGTGTGTGTGTTTTGTTTTAGATTGGTTTGTTTTGATTTGGTTTGGTTTTTAGCAAAAAGAAATATTAGATGTGAATGTGCTTGCCATTGGGTAGCCGTGGGTAACAGAGCTACCAGTACTGTACAGCCATGGGTAGAATCCACAGGGTGGGATTGAAATTTATAGGGAATGTTTAAATAAAAATAAATTATTACAGTGAAGGATATGTTTTCATTTATCTCTCTCATTCAGAACGTGCTGATCCCAGCATTGTCCTTCTTAGGCCTGCTCAGGAGGTGTCAGCAAAGCTACTCCAGTGAATGGTGCGAGGCTATCAGTGGACAAGCAGGCTGATCCACCTACCTCATGGGATCCGCCACTGTGGAACTCACAGCTCTTCCCCAAAGCCAAAATGACCATGAAAGACAAATGTTATGAATTGATTCAAGACCTCAAAGCAGGCTGGGAGATAGCTCAGTCGAATAAGTGCATGCCTGGCAAGTGCAAGATCACGAGTTCAGTCCCTAGTATGCACGCACGCACACACACACACACACACACAAAGATTTCAAGGAACCCACAACACAACTGAAGACACAAAGTCAGACTTGCAGAACTGCCTGAGAAAGCTGCAAGAAGAACGCTGTGTCTCAAGTAAGCAGCATCGTCGAAGGCCATATGTCCTTTTCTTGTCGAATTGTTTATAATCTAAACAATCACCATAGTTTTCAATCACACCGCATTCTTGGGGCCACTGAAGAGCACAACTAGAATAGCGTCTTCTTCTCAAAAGCCTGTTTTCCTCTCAGCTCACCTAGCCAATGCACTTATTTAGTGACTAATTAAAAAGAAAAAGACAAAGCAAATACACACAAATCCTACCTTCATTTCTCAACCCACCAAGTAATCCAAGAAGTTATTTACTTTGGGATTACTTGGGTTAAACAGCATTCTCTGCACACTGCATGAGATGTCTTTGATTTCAAGCTTGTTTTAAATAAATAGTTCTATCAAAATAGAATGGCCTTAACTTTCAGCTGTGGGAATAAACAAATAGTCTCAATCAATGATGCCGAGACAACCACTTAACATTTTTCAAGAGACTAAGAAAAGAAATATTTTCATCCCTACAACGTTAAGTCAGAAATAGCCTTTGGCACATATTTAGTTTGGTCTTTTCAAAGGTTGTGGGAAAATATGGGGGAAAAAATATAAGCAAAGCTAGCAAGGCTACCATGACAACAGCAGGTACTCCGGGGCATAGCTGAAACTCTAGAAATCTCAGGGGGACAGAGAGGAGGGTCACTAGGATAGTTCATCAAGCAGAGGCACCAAGCATACAGAGAACCATTGCTAAATGGACAGATAGTAGAACAGATATTTATTGTAATGGATTTCCTGTGGAGTGAAATTTTATCAAAAGGGCACTGTTACTGGGGAGAGACCATTTGCTTGAATTTATAAGTGTTTTCTGTTGTTTTGAACTTAATGTGGAAATATATGCCACACATTTTTATTTCCATGTGATGTCATTTGTTTTTATCTAATGAACACAGGAAGCTGTATGTTTGAAACTAAGCAAAAAAGGTAGAGGAGTTTGTTTGTTTGTTTTTTTTTCTTTCTTTCTTTCTTTTTTTCAAAATTTGCCAGAGTGACTAAGAGAGAATTCATGAGCAAATATTCACCAGGGATCTCCCGTCTCCTTCCATCACACCTGTTCTTTCTATTAAAGTGGGAGCCTGGAATACTTACATCCTTTCTGTCACTTTGTCAACAAATCTTTACAGCTAAGTACGGTGAGCTGTTCTTCCATTGTTGTTGTGAATGGAGTACTGAACAGGAAGGAGACACACATCTTCTGTCCTGTTTGAGGACAACAAGGAAAGACAACACAAGGCGAATCAAAGTATCAACCAGAAAATGTCTAGACAGCAGGACCCGCAAGAGCAAAGACCTCAAGTAAGGAAAGAGCTTTGTATGTGTCGAAAACAAGAGAAGACAAGTCTTCCTGGACTGTGGTCAACCAACATGAGTGAGATTTGTAGTGCTATTTTAGACAGAGGCATGGATAAGGTCCTTGGAGCAGTGCAGGGGGAAGTGTCATCTCCTGAACCCAGCCACTTATTTTTTTATCCCCCCATCACAGTCACCAAAAAATGTAATCTTGCATCTAGATTGCTACAGTAGATAGGATCTCAGTTCACAATCATTAATAAAGACAAAGCTAAGAACTGATGTGGAGTTGGATGCAGGGTACAAAGGGAACATTACAATGACAACTTGTAGATGTTTTTAATCAAAGCAGTGAGTGAAAGGTAGTGTCATTTACTGAGATGAGGGCAGGACAGGGACAACAGACCTGTGGGACAACTACCCAATGCATGTACTAACTCTGTAGCACCTATTAGCATTCAAGCACTGTCACCAGATAGATGGCTCACATACAATCCATCACACCAGGCAATGTTTTGGAATGTGGGTATAAACTTTGGATATCACCAGGCTGCACATGACACAAGCAATAGGCCCAAATAAGGTCACAGAAGAGATAGAATCTATAGCCTTAGCTGTGGGCTTCATAGACTTGAAGAAGTCAGGAAGTGATGGATTCAGCAAGGAATGTGAGAAGATGTCATAATGAAAGAATGAAAGTTCGGTTAGTGCACTGCACATCACAGAGACCAAGGGAAAGATATTTCCACAGAGGCAACCAGCTGAATCGGATACTACCCAGTGGCTCCACAAAAAGAAAATGGAGAAGTATATTGGTTTGGCAACGGGAAGATCATTTGGTGATATTCAAGACTAGCTTCTATGCAACAATCAGGATGAGCATAGGTTTCGGGAACTGGATTATGTATGGGAATGGGAAAGGAAAAAGCAACTCTGTAGAAGTAAACCTCTTTTCAACAGAGAAATGTGACTTTGGTCAGAATAAGATTACAATACCCAAAGCCATTTCAGATTCAAAGTCTCCAATTTCATTCAAAGGAAAGTTCTAAATAGAAAGCATAGCTTTATTACAAATGTATTTATGGTGGTCCATCAGGTTCTGGCAGTGACTGGAGAAAAGATACCCTGTAAGTGTCCTGGATGACCCAAGAAGCACTGGAAAATAAAGGGAGTGTCTTCTCTCTTTCAGTGCCCTCTATATCTATGTCCAGCTGCTTTTTCTTCCCATCTAGAGCTGGAAGTAGAGGGGCTGCGGGGGTGGAAACGAGCAGGTTAAGGAGTACAGCAAAGTTCTTGTAGGACAGACACTCCATACACTGGCTTTGTGCTCTTTGGCTTGGGGCATGGAGACATCTTTTTTGTGAAATTTTTGCACAGCTTCCTTTGAGACACCAGACCCCTCATGGTCTCTCGCTTGCTTTTCCCTAGCCACGTGAAAGTGCTTTGCTCTAGTTGTTTCTTAATGTCTCCACAGGCTATGTCTAGGTTATTCTCTGCTGAAGCCTTTGAAACTCCCTGAAGATGTTCCTATTAGATCAACCCAAGAATAAGTAGCAGAGCAGCCTTTTCTCATTTACGGTCTTTAACAAGTTCGCAAGAAACACTCATGCCTTCTTTGCCCAAAGAGATCCTGGGAATAGCGTTAGACCGTAGGCAAAATCAATAGTTCTTCCCTTTGCTGTTCTGAGCCATCTCTGCCTAAGTATTTCCATGAGAGGCTGCACATCTGAGTTCATCAGGACATCAGCTTGGCTCAGAGCGGTCCTTGAAGGGCCTCTCCTGGGATGAGAAGCCGGGCAGAGGAGAGAAAGATGGCCTCCCATGGGCTGCTAGATTCAAAGAGAAATGCTCCAACTGTTGTTCGGGGTTTTTAAAACTGGCCTTTTGCTACCACAAAGTACATGTAGAAATCGAGAATCATATAATGACTTCAAAATCCAACACATAATTTGGCACCTCGTCCTGGGCCTCCTGGCAGCCTAGTTTGAGTGAACTCCGACTTCTCAGGCCTCCCCACCCTTCGCTGTTCCTCCTGCCGCCACCACTCCCCCTTGGGCTCTCCGAGATGGCCATGGAGCCTCCATTCCCACTCCTGCTCAGGCTCCCAAAACCCCAGAAGTGCAGAGCCCACCGACCTATGACAACACCGCCCCTGAGGGCGCCCCGCAGCCAGTGGTCAGCAGGCTGCGCTTCCTCAACAGCTGCACGCCCCTCTCACATCAGGTGGCCTGGCACATGTACAGGAAGGACAAAGCGGGACTACTGCCACATCCAGAAGGCGTGGTGCTAAAATAGTTACCGCCACCTCCGAGGGGTCCAAGGGAGCAGGAATTTTATAACATAGTCTATGCTGCTGATTGTAGTGATGGTATTCTTCTAGAGCTATGAAAATATTTGCCAAAATATTGTGGCATCTGGTCACCACCCACTGCCCCAAATGACTTATACCTAAAACAACATGTATTATATTATGTTACTCAGCTGAAATCCCAAATGAAAAAGCAAAATTAAGACAGGGTCTCACTGTATTGTTTGGGCTGGTCTTGAGTTCTTGGAAGTTTACCAGCTTCAGCCTCCCTAATGTTGGGATTATAGATGTGTAATCCACCACGCCCAGCAGAAAACGCAAATTTAAATCATATTTCAGATTTTTTAAGCCCAGGATTATCTGGATCAAGCTCCTAGGTTGATAGGAATGATCCATAGGGGAAAACCGGCAAATTGATGACTTGTCTTTTCCCTGTGAAGCAAGTACAGACATTTGTGTCTATATAAACTCGTAAGCAGTAATATTTTATTATCTTCAGATCTACAACATTATAATGACAGAATGTTTCCAAACATCAAGAACAGTTTATAAAAATTTCATGTTTTAAAATAATCTTACTATGCTTCTCTTTGTTGATAAATATTCAGAAGGTTCACATAGACTAACAAGTTATAGCAGAAAAACAAAGTTGATACAATAACTTATCTGAAGTTCCAAACTTCAAAAACTTCTGAAAAGTGATTATGAATTTTGTTGACTAACTCTGATCTGAATGGAGGACAGGATGTTCAGAGTCTCCATTTAATCGACTTCTAATGTTCAGATATTTTCTGGAAAACTTTCAATTGTTTGAAAACTTTCAATTGTTTGAAAAATTTTCTGGAAAACTTTTCAATTGTTTCAGAGGTTTGGTCCACAACTTGCTGATATTAACACACTCTGTACGGGACATTCAAAATACGCCTTTCTGAACACTGGGAAAAGGAGAATCTGAAATATTAAGTATGTGTGGCTCTAGCATTTATTATAGGACATGTTAAACATTTTGCATAAACAAAAACAGTATTTTTGTGATTTTTAAGTCTCTTTCAGCACTTACGGAAGCCCAAATTCACAGAGCCCAGCATAAAGCAGAGGCTCTGTACCGGAGCAGTAAGAAAGAGACCCCTGTGTAACCTCGTCTCACCCGCGGTGTGCAGACTCCACAGAGCAAATTAGAGCAAGGCACAGTGCGCTATCTCCAAAGAAGGCTGAGCTTCTCCATGAGCTTTCCTATTTCATCTGCCTTACAACATTAAGCATCTTAATAACCAGAACAGTCTTGGAAGTCATTTGACCAGGGCTGCTTTCCGTTCCTGGAGTTGATGCACACTGAACTGTAAATCTATTGTAGTGATTTTGAATATGTATTATAAATACAAAGGGAATCTTCATTTAATCTAGCTCTAAAAATCGTATTTTAAAATCATTGGAGAGGAGGCTAAAGTTTATGATGCAGAATCCCATTATTGCAGCGTTTTGGCTGCGCACCAAAATACCTTTTGATACCACAAATCGGTTTTAATCTTCAAGAACCACTGCACCTGACCAAAATCGTTTTCAGTGCAACGGTGCTGCAACTTGTTGTGTAGTCAGCGATTACACGCGGAGTCCTGCATCACTTGCTAATTTAGCACCCAAGGCCGCCAGAGAGGCAGGGCCAAGCCGCATTGTGTTTCTCTTGTGTTAAATCTGACTCACAAATTAAGTTACAGAGCAAACACAGACATGCGTAAGTGCCAAAGAAGGATTCTCGGCCTTACTTTCTGGGAACAAAAGTCTTTAGCCGGACGTGGTGGCTCACGCCTGTAATCCCAGCACTCGGGAGGCTGAAGCAGGAGGATTGGTGCGAGTTCGAGACCAGCCTGGGCTACAAAAGTGAGCTCAGGACCAGCCTCAACTGCATAGCGAGACCCTGTCTCAAAAAGACAAAATAAAAAAAAAAAAAAAAAACTTTTGATGACAGAAAACCACTTACA
>PVJA010015499.1:0-45302 GCA_004027025.1 Myocastor coypus
GCACTCTACCCTAGCCATTCAAGGCTTGAGTCAAGCTGGCTCAGTTTGAATCCTTCCAGAGCTACTTATTTATTGGAAGACATTAATACATTTGGTTGCCCCTTAGTACCTCTGGTTCTTCATCACTAGAAAGAGTAAACTAGTTGGATCTAGTTCATGGATTATTAAAAGCACTAATGAGGAAGTAAACATAATAACACCCTCCTTATGCAGAGGAAATGGAAGCTGTTATTAATATTTCAAAGATCTCAAATTTGAACTCTGCTTGTGTGCATGCCTCTGCGCGCGCACACACACACACACGTGATTTACTAGTATTTGAACCCAGTGCCTTCTGTCTTACACTGAGCTACATGTGCAGCCCTTACTTTTTGAGACAGAATCACACTAAGTTGCCCAAAGTGTGCTCAAATTTGAATTTTCCTGCCTCATTATTCCGACAGTGCTGGGATTATAAATGTTCCTCCCGCAGGCACATTTCTTAAGCACAAGTTATATTGCAGTGCAGGTGGGCTCAAACGGAATGGCGCAGTGCTATGGGGCTACCAACAGTGAGAGAAAGATGTACACACAGACAGCCCCGGCCTCTAGCAAGACATAGACTCTGAGTGCCTTCCTGCTTTGCACATGCAGCCAGGCTGAGGTGCTGTCCTTTAAGGCTATTGGCAGCAGTCAGGCACACGGTGGCACCGGGATCACACTATAGGCATACTTCACAACAGTAAGCACCCAGGAGAGAGTGGAGGAAGTAGGCAGTGGTACCTGCAGGCTCCACTTATGTCCAGAGCTCAGATGACCCCAGGAAGCCATAGTTTCTTCACCTTTCCAGTGTAGGCGCTTTGCTTCTAGTTTGAGTACCTTCCTCTGATTTGACTCCAAACTCGTGTTCCACATGGAGGCCTCCCAGCAACGTTTCTTCTCCACTGCCCAGGAGTCATTTCTACAGAAATTGAAATTAGGAAAGTTGGAAAACAGTTTTTCTAAGAAGATTGGAAAGACGAGGTGAAAGAAGCAAAAGGTGTCTGTACACCACCAAGTTGGAACCCAGATAGTTTGGTTCTACTTTGGCATTGACTCACACCAGGGGATCATGATTTTGAGGCCAATTCCAAACCCAGCCCAGAGGCTAGAATAGGACAACAAGCGAAAAGGGCACAAATGGTAGTCAGAAGTAAGTGCTTACAGTTGTACTCTGAAAGCCACATTTAAGCTTTACATACACACAAAGTGGAATTGGAAGGTTTGAAGCAGTTAAAGTAAGAATATTTAATTTGAATAGTGAGCATATTAAATTTGGATTCATGCTCAGCTCCTTTAGCCATACACTTTGGGTGACCCCAGGGCCAGCTGAGGAAATGGGGCTCTCTGAGAGGAAATGGGTAGCTGAAGGGTGGCAGCAAATGCAGGCAAGTTGTGCAATACTCTACAAAAATTCTTCTGTTTGACCTAGATGTGAAGTGAATAGTCCCTTTTGTTGTTTAGAGAAGAGTAAAGGCAGCGAGCTGTGCCTCCATCATGATCTTGCAACCCATACCCACGTCTTAGTTTTTCAGCAAGCAAAATCCTTTCAAACAGACAAATGTGAGTTTTGTGTGCCATGTGTATATATGTGCCACATTTAATTACATTAGCTGTACTACCACGTAACTCTGCTTGTTTAACTGCTTAGGCCAGATGGTAATGCCTTCTGAGGAAGAATGGTTCCACAGTGTAATTGAACATGTCCTGTTGACAGAGTTACAACAACCCATTTTCCAAATTAAGTATAGGCGATTCAATAAACGAACAGTCTATTACTCTACCATCATTTCTTAGCCCAAAATGTAAGGGGGGGGTTCACTACAAGTAAGAAACTTCTGCACTCATAGTGTATACACAGAAGGAGAGATAAAAAGGCTGATATGACCTCTCACCCTAGAAAGAAGAGTTATTTGTTGATACCTTGGTTCACCTGGGAGTCAAGGGGAGCAGCCTTAGCTTCTTCAGCTAAGGTGTCAGAGTGATGATGAGAACACACATGAACATTATGAAACTAGCCAGCCATAGAAAATTACATGAGAAATCGTGGCATCTGAGTGGAATGAACTTGCATTAGAAACCCTTGTGTTGACTGTAAGCAAATGAGGGTCTTGGGTCTGACAAACACTTTGCAGTCAGTACTACAGAACGATGCTGGCCAAATTTGTCTATGAGAACAAACATTTCTTGACACTGACACTGTAACACTTTTGAGTTCACTGAAAGTAGATAACTGTATACTTACCTAGGCTTCCATAACCCTGTGTATATTTTCTATAAATGAAATTTACAGACTCAGTGTGGTGTCCAAATGCACAAACTCTGCATTGGAACTTTTCCAGAAGGTGATGGGACATGATGTGAGGATATCTTATTGAGGACAGGTTTAGAAATAGCACCTTGCTCTGTGGAGGGACTCAAGTGATGTGACTGTCATCTGTGTGTTTCCTCCGTTATTTTCATGCTGTGCCTTATTTCTCCATGATCATGGACAATTCGAGTTTTTGAATTGAAAGGATCCTGCATTCCATTTGGATTCAGCCTCTGATTTTCCCAGAGCAGCAAATAAGGCCCATTAAAAACTCCATAGTTTGAGGGAGGTAGTCACGGGGCCCAGTGGTCCTTTGTGTCACTACAGGTCACGTCTTCATTCCAGTGCTAAGGGACTACTGAGTACAGGAGGAAGGGCGAGAGAGAGGAGGGCATGGACATGTAAGAATTCCTTGTCCTCGCTGCCAGATAGGCAGAGCGGCCTCACTTTCTCTGGCTTATGTATTAGGCTAAAATATCATTCTTATGCTAAAATGTGGTTATCTGAAAATCTCTATCCCCAAGTGTAAGAATTGTTAGGAAGTACAGTGGGCATGTGTTCTGCCCCCCTCCTCAGTTCTGTCCAACGTGTCTTAGATAAGGACTTCGCTGGAACTATTATTTTCCTAGTCAGATGACAAAAAAGGAAAGCAGCGGCAAATCTTACAGGGAGCATCTTCAGAAGGTAGAGTGGCAAAATAGTTAAGGGTCACTGAGAATTTAGACAGTGTGTGCTTGATCAACCGACCTTCCCCCAATTAGATCCTGAAGAATTAGACTTAAAAATGAGAGTCTTGATGTTAACGTGCCCCCCCACCCCCGCCCCCGGCCTCCTGCAAGGAGTGCTGCTTGACCTTACGCACTGCACGTAGATGAGTTCAGAGAACCAGGACCCACCTGACAAGGGAGCAGAAAGAGACGAAGGCTTGTCAAGCTGCTGCAGGAGTAAATCCAGTCAGGTGGAGCAACGCATTCCACCTCTGAGCCCGGCCAGCACCAGCCATCTGCCTGCCTCTGCCTGCACTGTAGGCATCAGCTTTGAAGCATTTCTGCTCGCCACTCTTCGTTTCGCTCATGTATTATGTTTGATCCATTTAGTCACTGAGCCTTCAGCCTTTTCCTTTTGCGCTCTGCCATGTTGGTGGGGGCCCAGCCTCAAGATCAGCACAGTAGGTTGGGCCTCATGATGCTGTCACAGCCCCCAGAATGCACTCCTTTGTCTGTGAAAGGTCTTTGAGGGACATACCCAAGGGGCTGCCATTGTGTTCTCCCAAAACTTTGAGGTTGCTTCTCCATGCACCCCTAGAGAAATCTGATTGCTGCTTTCCTCTCTCCTGGGCTTTTCCCATCTGTCTCTAATCTTCACATTACATCTACACCTACACACCTACACCACACACACACACACACACACACACACACACACTGCCATGAAAACCCTTCTGCTGCTTAATATCATTCCCTCTTTCATCTAAGCCTGACTTACAGAGATACACAGGAAGTGACCTACACCCAGAGCCCAGCCCTTGTTTGGTTTACCTGAAGCTGGTTAGAGGAGGCTGAAGGCCCAGCCGGGTTCTGTGTGCTTTGTGGAGCCTCCCTCTCACTTGCTCAAACACAAGTCTGTGGACTCTTCTAAGAGTTGATGCTCATTTTAAATCATTTCTATGTCCAAGGTTGGAATTTTTCTCTCCTCACATAAAGTAAATGAGTATGCCTTATTGGGTAGAGGCAGAAAGAGACTGTACCGAAGTGTACATTAGCATGTTTGCTCAGAACTTTAAACCTTCCCATCTTCAAAGTGTCTGTGTAACTAAAGACAATCACTAATGGCAGTGGCCATGAAAGGCCACCTCTGTGCAGGTCTTAGGATGCTCAGACACTCACAAAGTTCCAGCTGGAGCCCTGTGTGACTCCAGCCCTGTGCCCTCCCACCTTCTGAAAATACTGCCCTGCTTTGTTCAGTTTATCTAAATTCCCTCTAGATTAACTTTGGGAGCTACTCTTTTCCAAGTGCATGAATGTTCAGGTGCTCATGGTGGAAGAAGAAATGAAAAACATTCTTCATATGTGGCTTTGTAGAAATTTGTTCTTCCAGAGAAAATTGCCCTGGGAATAGTACTTCTAACATAGAGGGAATCTCTTCATGTTTAGGAAGGGACAGAAGGTAACTCGTGACATTTTTTTTTAATTTTTGCAAATTCTCAAGTGATTCTTCATGTGATGTTTTTCTTTCAGATTAAGATGTCTGACCAGTACATCTGACCACCTTATCACTCACAGATTGTATACTTCAAAAATTTTTGTCCATCAAAGTGTAGTTTGCTCTAAGCTATTTTCTTGGAAGAATCTTTTGTATGCCTTTCCCCCTTAGACTACCTGTTTGTGTGACATTTTGTTGACTGAACTGCCATTCAGGTAGAGGTAAAATCGGTCATTATAGTCATCAACATGACTATGCTGACATCTCTCCAACCTGCAGCAAGCAGGCCGGTATTTGCCTGGCTTTTGCAGTACTGGTGGAAACATGTGGCCTTCCCTTTAGGCCTTCCAAGCACTGAGAAGAGTTCCCCAGCCCCCACCATTAGATCCTCATATCCTTGGTTCAAGCCCCAGAATTCTGGAGTGCCTCCTTAGTGCCTCAGTGCCATGCTGATGGAGATAATCTCTGCTCTAGGATTCTTTTTATTTTTTCACAAATTAGACAGCAGGGACTACAATATAGGACTTTGAAAAAGTTAGCATATACTGGCTACTCTAGGGAAATGGATACTTCATAGGTAGAAAAATAAATATGGTTGATATCTCCTACCCTACCCTTATACTGGGACATGAACTCAGGGCCATTGTTCTGGGTTACATACTATTCCTGTGTGTGTGTGTGTGTGTGTGTATGTGTGTGTGTGTATGTATATATAATTTTTTTTTTTTTTTTTTTTGAGATAGCTTTTCACTAAGTTGCCCAGACTGGGCTCCAACGCCTCAGGCTCTCAGACTGCTGGGATAACAGGTCTATGTTGCTTCACTCCACTAGTGAGGCCTCCCTCAAAGGCATTAATCATTCACAGAGCACAATCTCTAGATGTAATAACCTCCTAAAGTCTCTACCTCTTCTCACTGTTGAGTTAGAGATTGTGTCTTACAGGGATTTAAGGTGGCGTATTCAAAACATAGCAAAGTCCAGTCTAGTTTTTCTGTTATTGCTCATGGTTTGATTCCACATCTAAGAACCCACTGCCAGTTTCCAGGTCATGAAGATTTGTCCTTATGTTTTATTTTAAGAGTTTTGTGATTTCAGATCTTATATTTAATTTTAATTCATTTAGATTTTTTTTTAACATGATATGTGGTAGTGATTCCACTTCATTCTTTTGGATGTGGTACTCAGTTGTTGCAGGACAATTTATGAAGAGATAAGTCCTTCCTCATTGACGGGTCTAGAAACACTTAGGAAAAATCATTTGGTCATACATATACACACTTATTTCTGAAATCTCAGTTTGCTTACACTGTTATATGTATTTGTGCATATGCTAGGAGCACACTTCTTTGATTTGTGCACCCTTATGGTTTTCAAATCAGAAAATGTATCTCCTAACTTTGTCCTTTTTCAAAATGATTTGGGTTTTTCAAGACCATTAGAATTTTAAAAGTGATTACACTGAGTATATAGATCATAGTGGATATTATTGACATCTTCAAAACATTAAATCTTCGAAAAAATAAATAAAACATTAAATCTTCTAATCCATGAAAACAGTTTACTTATTCTGATCTTCATTAATTTCTTTCTATAATGTTATTTTATAGTGTTTGGCACAGGAGTCTTTCACCCTTTTGGTGAAACTGTTTCTAAAATATTTTATAGTTTTGGACACAGTTTTACACTGTATTGTCGTCTTAATTTCTTTTTTTTAATTGTTGCTGATACATAGATACAGCTGATTTAGGGTATCGATTATCTTGTAACTTTGTGAAAATATTTTATTATTTTGGGATTTCCTATACATAGAGTAATGTCATTTACAAATGCAGATGCCTTTTATTTCTTTTTCTTGCTTAATTTCTCTGGCTAGAACTTGAAATACAATACTGAATCAGTGGTAAAAACAGGCCTCTCTTTGTATTCTCAGGGAAGAAAGCGCACAGGTTTTATCATTGAATACAGCGTTAACTGTGGGCTCTTCATACATACCTTTTTGTGTTTAGGTAGTTCCTTTTCAGCCCTAGTTTTCTAGGTAATTTTCTCATGAAAAAGTGATGAATTCTGTCAAATGCTTTTACTGCTCACATGGAGAATAGATGCTTGAGGACTAGGAATGTAAACTAGTACAATAATATAACTGACATGCAAATCAGCATGGAGAGTCCTCAGAAACTAGCAGCAGAAATTCTTTTTAACCCAGCTATACCTTTCCTGCATACATTCCCAAAAGAGTTTGAAGAACACTGTGCTGTGGTGAAACACACACACACACACACACACCCGTGTTTGCAGCAGGATGATTCATAATAGCTGAGCTCTGAAACTAGCTTACATGCATGAACAAATAAAATGTAGTACATGATGGACTATCATTCAGACATAAAGAAGAATGAAATCATGTCATCTTCTGGAAAATGGTTGAAATTTGAGATTATAATTATGTTAAATAAAATAACTCAGGCACAGTACATTAATTACACATGGTTTCACATTATCACATAGTTTCACATATATGAAAAAACTAAAATATAAATAAATCAAAGAATAAAAATAAAGAGGAGATTTTTAAAAATGGGTAGGAGATCGGGCAAAGAGGGAGAGGAAGGCATGAAAAGACGTGAAGGTATTAAAAATGATCGAGATTATACCGGCTCTCCAGTATGAACTCAACTGTTATTTTTGTACTAAGACACTAATTTGAAGGAAGCATGACAGGTATAGATGCAGAGAAATGTGCATTCTTGGGAAGTAACAGGTAGCACTCAGGGTGGGAGCATGACCAATACCTGCAGGGATTAGAACACAGCGTGAGTCAGTGTCAACGAGCAGAGCCCTGAGCGGCATCTGGAGAGGGAAGCCACTTCCTGTGCTGTGGAGGACCTCCACGCCACACTGCCTTTACCTCGTCCTCTTTCTAAGGCTCTTACAGTGTCTGAAGCCACTCAAGTTAAGACAACTGGTTTTTCTCCGCATAATTCTCTACTTCAGTGTCCACTTCATATCCCTTAACAATCCTTTTCAGTTTTGGTAGACAAATGTCATGTAAAACAAAGAAAACGATGGAGTTCTTGAATACCATGTGATAAATCCTGTGATTTTTAAATTTAGTAATGAACACAAAATTACGGAGTCTGCCAACTTTTTTTGGATTCATTGCCAGTTATGCAAAGAGACAGACATGGTTGCCAGCCAACAGCTAGTGTCAAGGCTGTGAATTAGACTGGAGGGAAGAATGAACTGCACATCCTGGCTCCTGGGCCAAGGTTTCTGAGATTTCTGCCAGCCCTCTTCTAGACAGCAGCTTGGTAACTCAGATGTCCTTCTTAGCAGGAGGCAGATGGCACCTTAGGGGTTTCCTGTTTAGGCGTCTCAGCATTCGAAGCTGTTATGATGTGTGGGCTTTGAAAATACCACTCTTCAGGGAAGCTGAATTTCTGCTGCTCAGACATTGTTATATTGAACATACATCTGTTCCATCTTTGAGGCATTAATTTTTGATAGGCATGGCTCGGCCCTTTCCTGTGATCTCAGCAGAGGATAGGTCTGGCTCTGGTGGAATCTGGGCTTCGTTAGGTACGCTGAAGGATCTGCTTGCCTGCATCCCGGATCCCGCCTGATTCTGCAGTCAGGCCCTGCTCTCCTATCCTCTTGATTCAGTTACTCCTCACCTATAAGGCAACCATTTGAAATGGTTCTCCTCCCTCCAAGTAGGAGGCCTTGACCTAAGGACCAGCCTGACTGTGTCAGTGACCAGGCAGATCTGGGATGTGACTACTTAGCTCTTTAACCAGAGCCTCTGTCCTTCCTAGAGACCTTCCAGTGTGCTATTAACCTATGCACCTAGGCAGAGAAGCCCAGAAGCACCTGGTACAAACGCTAATGGCTTTTTCATTAGGGTACTTTATCACAGAATTGCAGCTGTCAGTGTCAGGAGGTGACAAAGCATCATCTCTTGGATAAGAAGAACTTGAAGATCTACAGAGATCAGAAGTGAAATGTAACTGAGTCATAAGAAAGCTATTTGACTTCCATTGCTAAGCCAACAAGTATGGCTACACAGAAAGAGTACATGTTCACTGTCGCAACGCCACTTTCTCCTTATCACCATTATCAAACAGTGTTAATGAAGAAGCCAATTGTGCGTGACGCAGTGCCAGTCCCTGTACACCATTATGCATAAACACTTCCACAGTTAAATTGAGTATGGATATGTAAAGTGATTAACCAAGAGCTGACAGTTAACACAATTCTTTAATTGCAGTAAGCATCTGAAGTAAATAAGTGACTAATTTTTAAGAAAGACCAGCCAGGCAAAGTGGCACATGCTGCCCTCCTACTGCGGAAGGCTGAGACAGGGGAATTCCAAGTTTAAAGCCCAATGGGGCAACTTATCAAGGCCCTATCTGAAAATACAAAGTAAAAAGGTTTGAGAATGTAGCTCAGTTGTAGAATGCCCCTGATTTCCACCCCAGGATAGACATAAATAAATACACACACACACACAAAGCAACTACATAGGGAGCCCAAACTTAGCAAATAATGCAGTGACCCTTCATGTAATGTAAATAAATAAGTAAACAAAACCTTTTTCTAAAAAGATGTGCAGTCTTTTACAGTAGAACATCAAATATACATGTTTTCCTTTTTAGAAAAATTGGTTTGTTAACCATTAGGAACACCAAAAATGTTAGTTGTATAAAAAATTATAACATTGGAAAATAAAGAAAAAGTATCCAAAATGTAGATACTACCCATGTAGCCCATGCTCCCAAACATGGAAGAGCCAGTGTTAACATTTTGCTGTATAGCCTTCTCATCCCTCTATACATATGTGGATAAGCATGTGTATTAAGAGAGTGTCCCAAAACTCATAAACTGCTGCATGTGTTTTTTATAATCGCTCTTGCCCACATGAGGGCTCACTGATGGGTGCTGTCTTAGCTGCTTCCCTCATTGCTGAGACAAAATACCTCACACCCCAAGTTAAAGCAGAAGAGGTTTATTCCAACTCCCAGCTTGTAGGGATTTCAGGCTGCAGTCAGCTGGCTCCAAGGGAGGGCAGCACAGCAGACAGGCATCATAGAAGAGAAAGTCCATGGCAAGTAGACTGTGGGGGCACCCTCAGTACTCCCCAGAATTATGCCATACCCATCAGTAACTGTTTTGGTATTCACACACCCTTGATGCCAGCATCACACACACCAACCACCTCTGAAAAGCCCCACCTATGACTGAATGAGGCTACGGGGGACATCTAGACATAACAGTTGCTGGGTATGCTTCCTTAGCTTCAAATACACAATCCTCCTCCCTCGATTTGGCCTCTCTTCACAATGGAAATTTACTGCTTACCACCTTTGGCTGCCCAGGATTGACTGACTTTATTGATTCTTCTGGCACCATGGATTAGCTGTTACGTGTTCGCTTGCAGAATCTTATTTAGTGAAATCATCCTTCCACTGAGTGCCCATTTTGCTCACTATTTGCAGAGGGAGAGCTGTGAAGCTACCCAGCCCCTCTGGTTTTTGTACCAGTACTTGGCTCTGAGACTATGTCTCTTCATCATATTAACTACATAATACCTTTTTATTAATTGGTAAAAATATGCATGACCTACCAAGAGACTGTACAATCAGTAAAACATGTTCTTCTCTTTCACTTATTTACCTGCTTTATATCTTCTATATCAGCCTTAGTTTGTTTAATTTAGTTTTGTTTTCTTCCAACATAGTAAACCTCTTTCATTGATTGTGGTATCCACTACTGATTCAGAAATCCCATCTTCTAAGATTTAAGACTCAGCAGACATGAGCAGGATGGACTCCTGCTTTTTCTCAAGTCTCCCTTCATCTCCAGGACCTGAATTTTTCATGCAGTAATTAAAATTTGTAGGTCAGGCCTCCCCTGGCACCATTTGCTGCTAATATGGGAAAGCAGTGATCAGATTCGCTTATGCTGCTCTTCCCTGAGCTGAGACTTAAAGGATGAAGGGTGACATTTTCCCCCATTTTGTAAATTAATGCCATTGATCTGCCTAACAAGAACAAAGTTAGGCTTCAAAATACCAAATGATAAAGAGATTAAGACTTTAAATGGCTTTCCAAAAGGCAACCTCTATTGTAAGGCTCCAAGCTGACTATTGAACTTTCAATTAGAATTTCTAATAGGCTATTGACTTAAATGGATAAAATGTTGCAACTGATAGCTTTCAAGATGACAAAAATTGCTTCTTGCATGTTCTGGAATTACTTTTGTGTAGCATATACTGTTCTGGAGGATGAATAATAATAATAAACTAGCCTCCCTCTGGAAAGTGCTGCATTTATGCTATAATTTTCTCAAAGGTGAATAAATGTGTTTTCAAAAAATATATATTTTGAAACATTTCATTTTGTGTGTTTGTTGGACACGGCTCTGTAAAGTATTCGCTGGCATGAAAGTCCCTTCAGCCTTTGATATTGTAGCAATATCCTGCAACAAAAGAAATGTTTTTGTGGAGGGACTAATGATTGAGCCAGAGTCCCACATATGCTAGGCAAGCGCTCGACCACTGGAATACGCTTCTAGCCAGATATTCCTGAAGACAGCCCAAGCAACCTGCTCAGTGTTTGCATGTACTGTGTTTATGCAGGCACACTTGCACAGTTGGGGTACTAGTGTTTCTGTCATTGCAATGCTTACTGCCTGCCTCAGTTTACTCTTCTTTGATGCTATGATTCTCTTCCACAAGAGGCCTCCTGTATAGTGTGACCCAATCTAGGCCTTGTTATAAAACACTAGCTCTAATACATTTTTAAATACCAATTTTTCAAAGACCAGCTACCTCTTTTAGATAAAGGGTTAATATTATGCTTATGTTACAGTGCATTAAAAACTCTAATTAAAACAGCATTACATTCCCATCTGCCAATCTCCAGTAATCTTCTTTAATTGCAGTAATTAAACTATATTTACATGTTCAGAATACTTGTAATTTAGCAAATTGCACTCTCTGCTCTACATTTAATCAAACAACCAGTTCCAGTATATTTAGTGTGGAAAGAAGTAATTTCAATGTTTTGATTACTATAGCAGATTTGACAGAGTAAGTGCCCCTCTAGTAGAGGGCTTGAAAGGGAAGGCAAACATGAAATATAGTCATGGTTTTGATTGTCATGTGAATGCCTAATTACATGTTGGAGGATTAACTATTAAAGGGTATCATGGTCGTGCTTTATGTTTAGACACAACCTGTACTGCAGACAGCAGACTGTAAAGTCATCTTTTTATACTTTATTAGACTGTTGGACAAATTATCTAAAAGGTTTCCCAAAATGTATGACTGCTGCTGTGTCTTCGACTTCCAATCTCAGTGCCTTCCAAAGCAAGACAATTAGTTTTTTTCAGTTAAAGTCCTGAAGAAATCAGTGATAAACAGAGGGGAAAGCTGATGGTGTTACCACCTCTGTGTTGTCTCTCCTCATTCCCACATCTTCTTGTGTCTGGCATGGCTCTGCAGATGTCCTGTGCTTCTGGGCACTTGCACATCAGTTCCGAGTAAGTTCAGGCCTTTTTTTTTTGCCTTTTATTTTTTACCTCTTCCTCTACCAAGTTGTTCCAGGTAACTCTTCCCTTTAATCCCATACATTTCTTATTTTCTGCATTTCAAAAACAGAGACAATATCGGGAACATTAAATCTTTTGTTTGTTTTAAAACTTTTATAAATACTTATTTTTACTAGTTGTAATAGTATAAAAGTTTGTTTTTTCATCTATAAAAATTTGACATGGGAGCTGCTGGAAACGGTGGCACATGCCTATAATCCCAGTACTCAGGAGGCTGAAGCAAGAGGATCACTGTGAGTTTCAGTCTGCCTGGGCTACATGACAAGTTGGAAGCCATCCTAGACCACATAGGGACTTCCATCAAATTTCTGTTGTTCCTTATTTATTTATTTATTTATTTATTTATTTATTTATTTATTTATTTTTATTTTAGGGAAGGGTTTACAAGGTATTGAGGGTCTCACTACTAGATTGGAGTTGGAGTGATCTGCCTGTTTTACAGCCTTCTAAGAGCTGGGATTATAGGTGTGCCCCACCACGTCCAGTCTCAATTGCTGTCTCAGTAGGCCCTGGGGGGGCCAGGGCGGGGCCATCACTGCAGGCCCAGGAATCGAACGCTCTGGCGCCTGCACCTACTTACTGGTGCTTTAACCCGCTGAGCTATTTGGCCGACCCCAAGTTTCTGTTTTTCAAAATAGCGCATCACTTTACTCACTATAGCGTTGCTAGAGTATGATTTTTCTTTTCCAATAGCTCTTTTCAAATATTCCTTAGAATTTGTATCTTTCTTCACTAGGCCACTTATTGCATTAATAAAAACTATGCATTAAAGAAAATGAAGGGGCCGGCGAGATGGTTCAGTGGTCTAAAGCACCTGCTTAGGAAAGCTTAGGCAACTGCAGGGACTGCAGTTCAATCCCTGATACCACATGCTGAATTATGTAGCAGTGCTGTTGAATACTAACATTAGGTTTTGCTTCTTACTCCTGTGAAAAGAGCAAAGCGAATAGATTGTTTAAAAATGATATATGTGATTATGAACTATAAGTTGTTTTTGTTTTTATTTTTTAATGTTTCAGTTAGTAGTTTGTGGGATATGAAGTAAAATGTTTCACTTCCTTCAGGGTCACATTGTTAGAAGTAAGACAAGGAATGGGCCTGGCTTGGCTTTGCGTTTATGAAAAAGTCAAAGATGACAAATCTAGGCATAAGATAATTATTGGCAGGAAGAGGATCAGTGGGAATTCAAACCCAGACTCAGTTCTGTGTTACAGAATTTCTAGTGGGAAAATAATTCTTGATATTACTACTTAGTTGGAGGAATTCTGGTTGATTAATGGTGGCTGGGTTTAAAACATGCATTCAGGGGAAAACCCACTTGGAGCACCCCCTCCTGTCCCTCTCTTAGATAGAAGCTTTCTTTCCCCTAATAAATATATTCTGCTCATAAAAAAAAGTTTTAAAAAATAAAATATGCATTCATAGTGACAAAATATAAACCTAATATGGAGTTGCTCAAAGCAAAAATGCTACTGATTTACTACTCTAAAGAAATTTGAGAGTGCTGGAGACACTTTGAAAGGAAAAGCAGATATAATTTGAAGTGGAAGGCAAAGCTAGGCAGCGCTGAACTTGCAGTTCTGTCGTGTAGCTGTTCCCCACTCACTGAGCCTCGGATGTCTCTCTGCAAAATGGGAATAGTAACAAGTATGTGAGCCACCACGCTGTTGGATTTTCTCTCATTACCTAAAATCCATATCCATGTGTGTATGAGGTATCACACAAACTCTAGAGTAACATAGAGTCCTCGAGGTGATAAATGATTTGAGCACAAATGCCAGTACAAAATACTCTGAAACAATTAATTATAAGCGTCAAGAGAAATATGTGGAAGGAGTGAGGTATACCTAGTGAGTGTGAGCTCCAGCTGTGTCCAAGACATTATTATAACCATGTTTTACTCTCTTGCCATAACATTTTTCTGAAACTGTTAACAAAGGACATAACTGAAGTATCTGCGTATTATGCGTATTTCACCGTTTCTGCTTAGAAGTGATAATGAAAAACAAAAGAACTCCCCAAGTAGTCCTCAGTCCAGAAGCCGATGGGTCTGGTTATGGGAAACACAGGCCTTGTGAAGCCTTCCTGCCCGGTGGCTGCATCTCCTCCTCCCAGAGTTGCCTGGGAAGGAGCATTTGGTTCTCAGTCATGATCAGGAGTTCAGTCTATCATCCTCAGTATATTGAATGTGTGAATCCTCATCTTGTTGAAAACATTTTACCTTGAGATGAGAAAAGAAAAATCTGTGGAGAGATTCCCTAGGGTTTGATCCAAAAGCCAGGAGGTTTGACATTTACATTTCTGCAAACTTGTAATTTTGCATGGCATAGGTTCTTGGTGCCTGCCAAAAGCACTTTTCTGAAAAGCACTCTTTTGTTCTGAGGAAGAGGTTTTCAGCAATAGACATATTCTTTGATGCTGTTTTTAAAATATTCTTTAAATGTGATCTTAGTATGTGTATTATATGAAACTTAGAACTCTGAACTTAACCTCCTAAGAAAGCTTTATAAATTTCATCCTAATAAGAACAATTTCCTCTTTTCCTGTGTTTCCATGTACTATATATGACGCTGACGGTATAATGAGTTTATTGTATAATAAGGGGATCTGATTTATTAGCCCTTCACTATTCTAGTTTTATCTGCATTCCAATAAATGCTACCACCCTTGGCAGGGATGTGGTCTCAATCAGGTGATAGCATTACTTTTTAATGAACTCTTCCTCCCCAAGTAACAGCATTGTATGTGAAATCCCTTATTCTGCATTATTAATGGGCCATCGAATAAAAGACACCAAGAAGGTTGCATTGAAAATGGGGCAGAATTCATTACAGTTCAATGTACTGCTAGTTAGCAGCCTTTGATCTATGATACCTACCACTCAAAACAGTGAGAAAGTATGGGTGGGGCTGCTGTGAACTCTAGCTCCCTTATGCATTTTGTGAATGCTGCCTTACTTAGTTAATGCCCAGCCTGACTGCTGGAATTTAACACAGTGACAACTTTCTCAGAGGGGGCTTGAAAAAAAAAAAATGAGACATTTTACAACCTGAGAAGTTTAAGCGCTGAGATACTTAGGGCCCAGCTCTCATTAGCTGAATGGTAGATTTTTCTAATTAGTTCTTTCTAGTGCAATTAGCACGAAAGATTCTAATCACTTCTTGTGAAACCAATGTAATGCTTGGAAAAGAATGCCCTTGGCTTCTCTTTCAGATTGGACTGTAGGATTTTTGTGCGACTCCTTACAAAATCTGTTAGCTAATGTTTATTTAAAACATAAGCACAGAGCTACAGAAAGGGCAAGAAATGGACAGTTTCTTAAGTTGCAGTGCAAGGATAGCTGAACAAATTGCTTAGAAATATTCAGCTAATTGGCAGTTACTAGTGTATCACTTGAAATAAAGAGCCCATTTTCCTTGATTTCTGTCCCTTTTAAATAAGAGACTTTAGCCCGAAAGGGCTACATGTCAATATGGCTGCCCCTCCTGAGGACAGGAACATACTGAATGTGAGATGCAAAATGGGTTTGGGACTGGAGCTCAGTCTCCTGAAGTGCTCAGGTTGTCCATCCTTTGTTTATCTATGCATCCAGTGATTTGTCTCCCCTTCCTCTGCCTTGGAGTTACTGTGAGTGCCACATTTGCGCAGGAACTGTCCTCAGATTCTCAGTGCCCATCCATCACTTCGCATTTCTTAACTGCACCAGTCTGGCTTTCTCAGTTGTTTAAGTTCATTCTTAACTAAAATGAAACTGTGATAACAGGGTCTAGTCCTGTAGCACAGAAAATGTTTCTCCTTTGGGATGAAGTGACTTGCTTCCTCCCAGATCAGAACCTGCCAAGTATGCATGCATTTCTTATCAACTAGGAGAAAAACGCTAGACTGTAAGGCTCAGAATCTTAGGTGTCCGTTGTCCATACCACCTCTGCCTGGTAGAACTTCCTCTAAGGAGGAAACTTTTCTACATTGTCCAAGGTAATGAGCATTGGTACACATGGCTCTACAGCACTTAAAATGTGACTAGTGAGACTAAAAAGCTAAAGTTTTAAATTTTACTTAATTTTATCTAGCTTAAACTTAATTAGATCCATGTGGCTAGTGACTACTATATTGAACAGGGCTGGCACAGATCTCTTCTGCCTCCGGACCTCTCTGTCCATACCTACAGCTGAAGGTTCACCGAGTCTATTTCCATGCTGCCATCCACATCTATAGTCTTGTCCTGCAGACTTTCCAGTACTGTGAGCTCAACACAAGGCCTGTGCTATCTGTGGATCATTCCATATTCTATCATCTTTGTGTTTTGCTGTAATGTTGAAGATTTTGCACTTTTACAAAGAGCAGAAATGCTGACTTGTTTCTAAAAAGACTAACGGGAAAATCAACTCCTGTATGGATCCTTCTAAGTCTAAAACATGGAATGGTATTGAATAACTCTCCAAATAGCTAGCTGTTTATATACATGATTCGACAAACTCCCTGTGATGTTTTATTTATAGTTAATTAGACAAAAATGGGATATTTAATCATGTTTGCAGTGATAATTTAACAAGTGCTTTAAATTTGCTCATGGTAGTCAGTTATACTGGTTTAGGACTCTTATGTACTGTACATGTTGAAGGGGTAAAATTGGCAGCTGTATTATGGCCAGTTCTCTCTGCTATAGCTAGGAGGCTCATTTTGTTCTTTTGGATCCTAAAATTAATTCTGTTTAAGGAGAATAGCAGGAGCATTAAGGCTGTATATTTCACATAAGACACATTCATTTATTAAAGTAACATTTATTGAAGGTCTGCTATGTTATAGGACTGTAGTAGTCTCCAGGAATGTATAGATGGAAAGACATTCTATGCTCCTGCCTGTAACCTTCAGGAACTGCTACATTTGTAGTTAAAGATGATACTTTGTGGTCAATGTTATGGTGTACAAAGTAGTTGGTGGAATGTAGAAGAAATATTAAGTGGCAGCTCCTCCAAGATGCCATGAGTAAGGGTCTGTGGTTACAGCATAGTTCAGACATACACAGCTGCAGTGTGCTTTTGAAGAACTGCTTTTAGGGAAGGAATATTTTAATTATGTATATATGTATATAATTGTGTGTATATGTATATAACAACGTCAGTGTGCAGAGGTGCATATGGGAAGGTAGCCTCCATGCTGTCCTAGGTAGGCTGTGGGTGCTGCCAAGTTGGACAGATGTAGCAGGACCAGCGTTACCGGGCACTAAGAAAGGAACCTAAAGCCCCAAATTCAGGGAAGTACTCACTTCCTTGAATGAGTCTTCCTAATGAAGTCTCAGAGTCAGTAGTGACATGACCTTGAGAATACTAACTCTTAGAATTATGTAGCCTTATCTTCATCCCAACTCTGACACATGACTGGTTTACATGCAGATAATGGCCTTCAAAGGGAAGCACATGAGAACCTGAGCCAGGTCAATATGCTAAGCATGGCAGATTAGAAATGAAGGAGACATATTTATAAGCTGCAGTCAAAAAGACCTAGGGCAGAAAGCAATAATGAGGTATAAAAGAAAGGAGCCTAGTTGCTATGCTCCAGAATTCTGAGGAACTTTCCTATCACCTGACCCTGAGTTTCCCCTAATTTCTTGTATTTCTTGGATCTCACTCTGTCCTTAGGGTCATGCCCAATTCACATTCAAATCTTATTTGTCCAGTAAGTCCCATGTACTTGACCTTATTTTGAGAGAAGGCAGTGAAAGCTGGAGTTGTGGAAAACAGGCTCCAGATAGATCTGCCTTGCTGATGGTCTACATACTCAGAGCATTGCAGTCTTCTTGGCACTCTAAATTCAGTGACCTTCTTTTAAAAGATAATCAACATGACTTAGAATCTTTTGAGGATTAGGAGACATTTTAGCAAGTTTATCAAGAATAAGCAAAGATGACATTTGGCTAGCATTATGTTTCTCTCCCTAAAACCATTTGTTTTGGAATGAAACTTTGCCATTTGACAAGTTTAGAATTACCAATACTGCCTGAAACTCTTTCCTTTCTGTAAACTCTGGGATGTTTTCAGGAGACTCTTTTTCTAAAAAAGCCATCCAAGAATATAGTTAATTGCAAAAACATGCAAGAAAAGATATCTTGGCTCTTCAGGCGCCTCGTTGCGCTCTCTCACATATGGTATTACTTGTCTCAGATAAGTAGACAGGTGGCTGTTTGCAAAGCAAGGTCTATTGTGCCTTTGACTCAGAGAAGTTTGGAAACAAAGCCCTCTGCAGAATAAGCCTCCAGTTTTTCTCTGATGTCTTCAGGGCTTGCCTATTCTTCATTACCTGCAATGTGGAGTATATAGGGATTCTACAGAAGGTCACTGTGTTATAACTTCAACTCACCAGCATTTTCTGGGCCTCAAGTCACAAGACTTCAGGGTTGGATGACTTTCTGACAGTCATTTAGTCCAAATTCCATCAAGAAAATTTCGTATAATGTCTTCCCCAAATGACCCTGTGGCATAGCCTCCTCTGAAAAGTGCTTCCTGCCTCTTCTGTCCATGTAGGCCTCAAGCCTCAACGATGTTCTTGAGTTTATCCATCCTCAGCATTCTTCTCTTTAGTGTGAATTTCTTTGATGATTTGTCTGCCTTCTCACTTTTATATGTGGCCTTCCGTTATCTGCGGTTTCATTCTCCATAGTTTTAGTTATCTGCAATCAGCTGAGGTCCAAAAATACTGAGTGGAAAATTCTAAAGATAAAACAGTTTATTTTTAAAGTGCACATTGTTTTCAGTAGTGTGATGAAATTTTACATATTTATTTCTGGCCTGAGCATTAATCATTTCTTTTCCAGTGTATCCAAGCTATATAGGCTGCGTGCCCAGCAGCAGTCTTATTTTGGTACGGCAGTAACCTAAAGTTATGTCAGATGCCTAAGACCTTTAACTCACTTCACTGTATCAAAGTCATAGTATCATCTTGTATCATCACAGGACAGGTCAGCATATATATATTTGGCATCAAGAATCAATTTCCGGGCCTCACTCCTACCAAGCAGGTGCTGTGTCTCTGAGGTATATCTTTGGTCCACAATGAATACTTTGAGAGAGATCACATTTGTATAATTCTTACTGCAGCATTATATTATGATTTTCTATTTTATTGTTTTATTTATTGTTAACATATTACCATACCTAACTTGTTATACTATATATATAGATATATAGATATTTAGATATATAGATATATATATGGAAAATAGCATATAGCTGGGTCAACGCTTTTGACAATTTCAGACATTCACTGGGTTCTTAGAACACATCCTTGGGGTAAGAAAGAACTTTCTGCTGTAAAAGAAAGACTACATTTTTTTTCTAAGAATTATTAAATCTGTCTTTCAAAATTAGCTCCACATTTTGAGATCCTCTATATTTTCCCTCAGTAGTTACCATGACTTCATTATTTCCCAAGATTTTTAAGACTTTTCTCTAGCATTCAGTTTTCCAAGAAGCCATCCTTTCTTCCAAATTACAGGAAGCCCAAGTACACACAATTTAGATTAGCTTTCCCATTGCTGGAGCAGAATACCCAACACCCACTACTTACAGGTGGAGAGATTTAGTTTGGCCTCTGCTCCTCAGAGGCACAGTCCATAGTGGACTGGCTCCAATGCAAAAGAACCATGGCAGACACAGCTGAAGAGAGGAAAAGGGAGATACACCCTCCAAAGTCATGGCCCTAGTAAGCCACTTCCCAGCTGGGCCCATCTCCTTCCACACATTCAACTGTGAGCAGTGGTAGACTAATCAAGTTGACTCAATGACTGCATTAATTAATCAATTTTATAATTAAGCTTAACGGGCACACATAATCTACTGTTCTAGAGTTGAGATTTCCTTTAAGCACAGCGATAATCCATTGTTCAGATACTGTGATGATAAGCGACAGCTTCAGTAAATGTCAGGATAGTGGAAGTCACTGTGTCTTGCTTTTTAGGGTAATTCGTGATCTACTACGCAGCAAAATCCATCATCCACTTTATTCACCTGGTTGGCATCTGGCATGCTATTATGAGGATATCACATTTTTATCTTCTATGTTGTCTTTAGTGTGTGTCATCTCTCTTTTTTAAAATGGACCTCCATGCAAATTGATTTGCTTTTCCAAGAATTGTTTAGTAAGCATTTTTGTATGGTCAGTACTATGTTAGGTAGTAGAGCAACAGTGGCAAACAATGGAAGTTTGTGGTTTTGGTTTCATGCTTCCCGTTCTTCCTCCATGTCCTTGGATCTCATCCTATGAGCCTGGGAGACAAATATGAGATTATTTTTATCACTTCTGTCAAAAACTTCTACCTGTTAATAATCTGTAGACAGCTGAAGAGATTATGGCACCATGCAGGAGGTTGGCCACAAGAGTAGCTTTCATGCTGGTTTGGTCTGAGGTTACAGGTCTGATTTCTGACACTGTCTTAAAGGATTTCAAGTACAGGCTAGTGGCTTCATATACTATGCCTCTTGTTATGTTGTGTCTGATTTCACACTGGGAGTGAATCAAAGATGGAGGTTACATTTTTTTTTAGTTCCTCTCTAAATTCAGTGTAAATTCCTCTTAATTGGGTCAGCTCCCCTCTCCAGGGAAGCAAGACATTTCTTCGTATCTTCACGCGCTATCTCAGGAAAAGTCTGCATTACTTTGGTATTGTAAACACAGCCTAAAAGTGTGATGCACATAAATTGGTACAATCTCCACACCTAATCATTCATCTTATTTTTAAAATCCTTGACGTCTGTCTTTTAGAATAAAGCACTAGAACATAAGCTAAGCTTCCAGATCTGCTCCAGTTCCATTGTCCCCAAATGCAGGATACTAGGTCCTTGGGTGAAGGTCACTTTCAGATTGGGGATGGCTTCTCTCCATTTCTTCCTGTACAAAGTTTTGCCTGCTGCTCTTCCTGACTTGGCTTCTCCTGCCCTTGGCAATTCCATGAGCCTCTCAGAATGTTACTGCTCATCCGCAGCTTCCCTTTTCTTGATTCTAGGTCTGTACATGATGCCAAAGCATACCCTTGGAACACTCTATACATTATTCTGAAATGGCCTCTGTGTGTGTTTCTTCCTTCCATTAAATTAATTACTTTAAGGTCTCATCCTCTGTTTTACCCATCTTTGTGGCCACAATGACAAGCCATATATTAGATGGTACTTAATAAATATGTATTCGTACTATGTGTCTGGGTTCTTCTTCTTGGACTTTCCTTTCATCTCCTCACCTGGAATAAGAACGGACGAAATAATACAAGTGAAGAAACAGAAGATAATCCTATTCCGTAAGCACTACTTCTCTGTGTTGGATGCCCAACAACAAAGATCTGTTCTCAGAAGCTTGGATGACCTTCTGTTTGGTGTGTGGCTAAAACCTACCCAGACTTGGGTTAACCTTTCCTGAAAGCATGCATGGGGTGTATTCTGCAGCCTCTGCTCTGTCTCATCAGGTTCCTTCACTCTGTGCTCAGGAGAGGGTCCTAGGGTACAGCTCTTCACATCCTTTGTGATACCATCTTTTATCTATGATACTTCCTTTTATCCAGCAGCTGATTATCCAGCCCACTGACCCATACCCAGTGACCACATTCATTCTCTGCTGGCTTGGTATCCCCTGCCTGCCCCACCAGGTAGAAGTTAGCCTCCTGTCCACAAGTTACCTGCTGTCCTAGGCTTCCTTGAACAGTCGCTCATTAACTCCTCTTCAGGAGAATGAAAATGAGAGCCTGGGAGGGCTTCTAAGTTTTGCTCCCACTTCCTTAGCTTACAGTCTGTGCTGCAGAGACTAAAGAATTCTCTGTTCTTCACTGAGTCACCACCACAGGATGAAAGTAGGTGTGAGCGCATGTTTGCTCATGAGAGAACTGAAGCCTGGCATTGAAAATAACTTTCTATTACCATGCACAGCCAGTAAATGTCAAAACAAGATTATAGGTTCAGCCATTTCCAGTTTTTCCTCATTTAAACAAAAACACCGAAAGCAAGTATTACTTGTCAATTAAAAATAAAATAAATTCACTAAAATTAGAAACATGGAATCCACTAAAAAGATGATGTGATATGCATCTTTTTAAAGTGCCTTCTAAACTGTTTGAGATAAACTCTTTCTGATGCTTTTCAAGTGACTCTGTCCACCAGCCCTAGCAACTTCTCACAGCTCGGCTTTCAGGAAGTTGCTACTAAGGACCTCCAGCCAGCTAAGGACTTGGTGATCCCTTTCCTAGGGTCTTAGAAGTCCCTTACCCCTATTAAACAAGGCCAAAGAAATGAGGCATTTCAAGAAGAAAATTAGTTCTTAGTTGAAAACTTGGTTCATCCCAAGTTCGGCTGTTACAAGGTTGGGAACTGTGCTAGGTGTTTCGCACCCCTCTCCTGTGATCCTTCCAGCCCCCTATGAGGCAGACGCAACCACTGCCCTCCTCTATTTTGCAAGTGAACCAACTGAGGCTTCAAGCAGCTGAGTTACCAAAGCAGATCTCAAACTTATCCCCAGGCAGTCGGGCTCAGAGACCTCTGCTCTGCAGATGCTCTTCTCACTGGCTTCACTTCCAGGCTTGTGATGTGGGGGACTTTGAGCAGCCTGTGGGCTTAGTGATTCTGCTGCCTGGTGGTACACAGCAAGACAGACCATAACCAGCACATGAATAATAGAATTTTCATGAGTGATTAAAGTAAAAGCCAGGATTTAGAGATTGAGCATTGATTGTAAAGGGATAAATGATATTTGGAACGTCTTACTGGATTTGATTAAAGTGAAATTCAAAAACCATCACGAAGATGATTATTTAGCGGTGGTACTTTAAGGACTTTTTTGTGGCTTAAGTCATTGGCACTCCAAGCTTCAAATATCTGTGCTCAAAACCAGAATGTAATTGATCCTTGGAAAATCAGAGGTTAGTGCCTTCTTTGGCAAGCTCTTTCTGAGCCTGGCTACACTGTAACATAATCATCCTTTGAAGACTGAGATCTTGTTTTATGTTTTCTCCTTCTCTGCAGTGCCTTTGTACATAATAGATACTTTGAGATGGATAGGCAGACAGAAGCCACTTTATATTGTGTGAGGGGCTCTGAATTCAAGAAAGAGTTGATTTCTGGAGTCAAAAGTATATTACCATGGATTAGTGAAGCAGGAAAATTGTCTCTATTTTTTTTCTTTACTCTTAGATGTCAATACCCAGATCCCAGTCCAGTGTCACACTGTGCCTCTGTAAACTAATGCTTTTGGGAAAGGGAAAACCAATACGAAATAGCAGGCAGTAGAACTCAGAACCAGGCTGTACTGAGTGTTGTGTCCTCTGTTGGCCACGGCCACAGATTAGACTTCAGGAAGCACTGGGTCGGGGTTTGTGTTTGAAAGTAGACATTTCATGCAAGCTGCAGAGATCAGCTCATAGCCAGTGTCATGGTGGCTAGTATAGCCACAGGACCTGAGACTTAACAGTATGAATGGGATGTGCCCCAAAGCTGGAATTCAGGGCCACATCGATGAGATGGATGGTGTTAACCAGTGAACAAGTTTATGGTCCTTTAAGAGACTGGTTTAAAAAAAATTATACAAATTTACACTGCATGTGATGTTTTGATATACATATAGATATTAGAAGTAATTTGATTGACATTTTACATAGTCAGCTGTTTAACATACTCATCATCTTCCATAGTTACTTTTCTTTGTCTGAGGTAAGAGCAGCTAAAACTCAGACTCTTAGCAAGTTGTTAATAGAAAATACTAACCATATTCCTTCCTCTGTACATGAGATTTCTAATTTATTTATCTCACATTATTATAAATTGTACCCTTTGACCTACATTTCAATAAGCATTCTACTCTCAATTTTTCATCAGACTCTAAAGTTTGTAGATAAGAGAGGTTATGTGATATTTTTTTCTGATTTCATTTAACATAATGTCCTTCAGATTCATCCAAGTTCTCACAAATGACAAAATTTCCTTCTTTTTTAAGGCCGTATCTCAACATTTCTTTCATCCTTTTATCTACCAATAGTCACTGAGGTGTATTCCAGAGTGTGGTTCCTATGAATGATGCTACAGTGAACACAGTGGTACAGATAGGTTTTTAAGATGCTAAATTTGGGCCGGGGAGAGAGCTTGGTAGTCTAGGCCCCTACCTGGCAAGCACAAAGACCTGGACACCATCCCTGGTACCACATGTCGGCCCGGCTGCTGAAACTGTGTGTGGTGGTGCACACCTGTAATCCCGGTGCTGGGGAAACTGAGAAAGGAGGACCACTGTGAGTGTGAGCTGCGTAGCAAGACCTTGTATCAGATAAATAAATAAATATGATTTTTAAAGAGATACTGAATTCATTTCCTTTGAGTGGATGCCCAACATGGGGCTGCTGAAATTACATGGTAGGTCTATTTTTTTTTTTTTTTGAGGCTTCTTCCTATCATTCATAATGGTATCAGGGTATATTCTTGCCAGTAAGCACAAGGATTCCCTTTTTACCACACTTTCACCATATAATGAATGTTGACCATTAGTCCTAATAAGCATTCATTGAGTATTTGCTATGTGTAAGGCATGATTCTAAGTACCTTACAAGTATTGTATGTTTATGATGATACATACCTGAAATATTACTGTTATTCCCATTTTACATATTACAAAACAGGTATGAGGAGTTTGCCCAGATTATCATGCTTAGCAACTTATGATTTTCTTGCCAGAATCTGCCTATCTGTGTAGCTTTCCTACCCAGACTACCAACTCCTCAAAGGTAAAGAGTTTGTGCTCCTTTCAAACCATGTTCACAGGAAGGCTCTGGGAGCTTTGGGGAGAAACTTCTAGATATTGAATATTCCACCATCCTCTGGCTCATCACTGGTATTCCTGACCCTTGCTTGAGTCAGCAGTAACAAGTAGTGGCAAAGATTTCAACCATATGCAACAAAAGTAAACAGGGCGGACATTGTTGTGCTATGTGGGGTTTAGGAATAGCAAGGAAACAGTGAGATAACTAAAAGTGTAGTAATTGCTGTATAAAAAATAGAAAAGAAAAAACCCACAGCAACTCAGTTTCAGGTAAGGACCAAAGGTGGGGTGAATAGAAGTTACTTTAGATGCATAGAAATGGAAAACTCCTTCTTAAGGAAGTGTTTGGAATCTTAATGAATATGAATAATTAAGATGAGAATGAGAAGACTACAAGGTAAACACGTTGCAGACAAAAGAAAATAGCGTGTGCTATTTCTTAGCATACACTAAGAGGTATGCTCAGGTTAGCAGAGCTTTATTAATGGAATTCAGTGAAACTCATTATGGTTAGACCATTCTTTCTTATACATTCCTGTCAAACCTTTGTTTCTTAATATGGCTCCCATTGGTGGCTCAAAATTGTTGTAGCTTGTGTCTAGATGTCCCCCTAAGACCTCAGGCAGCCATAGTTGGGGCTTTGCAGTGGTGGTCGGATCTAGAGTATGTGACACTAGCTAGCATTAAGGTGCCTTGCCTTGGGCGTGAGTGCTACCTGCCCTACAGTCCTAAATAGAATATGAGGGACAAAACGAGGGTGCTGCCTTCTCTTGCTGCTTGGTGCCTTTTGCCTGCCCTGCTTTGCTATGCACTGTTTCTTCTCTGCAGTACCCCTGTGCCATGCTATCCAGCCCTGGAGCCAGCTGACTATGAACTGAAACCTCTAGAAATTGTGAGCTACAATAAACCTTTCCCTTTTTAAATGTGGGTATCAGTTATTTTGTCTCAGCAACCAGAAAGTTAAATAAAACACAAATCTATTTCCTAAAATAATAAGCAAATTTTCAAAGAAAATTGAAAATTTTAGAGGTATTGACTACTTACTGTGGAAATAGAACTTACCAGTGGCAGAAGCGATTCAGCCCTGTGGGTAATTGTTCATTTATCTCCACATTTGTGTCTTCATCCTTGCATTTATAAAGGTTAGCAAAGCAATGTATCAGATGCTTTGTATTTGTTAAATCTCTGTATTCACTGATACAAAGCATAAAAAGTGTTTGTTTGTTTGTTTGTTTGTTTTTGGAACTGGGGATTGAACTCAGGACCTGGCACTTGCTACACAGGTGCTTGCGCCACTGAGCTAAATCACCAGCAACTGAATTTATTCAAAAGGATATTCAAAAAAATAAAAAGGATATTTTTAGTTTATCAGAAATTGTTTTTCCTAAAATTTTCTAAATCCTGTGATTACGTGTTTCTATTCCCAAGAACTGTGATTTCACTGTGCTCTACTCAAGATTGCTAACGAATATCACATAAGAGGGGTACATTTGTAGTCTGCAGAAGAATGGGAGCACTTTGGGGTCCAAGGCCCATCCAGGCTGATGGAAACGTGCCAAGCTGCTTCTACGTGGACAGTGACTACCTTGATCTGTTCCAGACAAGTCCCTTGGAAGCTCCCCCTTCCCACCATTCATAAAGAGCCTGTAAATTATTGAAGAGACAGAAAACAGCCTTTATCCCATCGGATTTTTCCCCTTAGTCACATGAGTGTTTTCTCTGAGCACATACACATGGGCCAGACTCGCTGTCACGGGAGATGTAATGCCAGCATCTGGTGTTAATATCTGTTGTTGACATTTTGGGAAAGAGAACATGAGCTATTAGGGAAGATGTTTGCTTGTACCTAATTAATGTCCCTTTGTACCCTCTCTTGGTGTCAGCTCTGCCTCACCATCCTGCCTTGGCATTTTCTGTTACTGGCTAACTTTAAAAGTTAATTATTTCTCTGTTGAATGTTAAATGCCACCACTTTTAATGCTGTTGCTCAGCGTGAGTTATTAGTTATCAAAAATCAAAATGATCTGTGTAGTAATTGGGTCTTTCCCTAAAGTCAGTGTTCTTGGTAATCGTTCTTCTAAAGTGTGATAGCATTCTGCTGATGTCTGGCAACATGGCCTTTCCAGCAGATGCTGATTTCTGTTTCCCTCCAATCCTGTCCTTATCTAGACACCAAATGCTGGTGCATCACTTAGTAGAAGCAATTGCTGACAAGCCCAAGTCTTCCAAATATTCATTTTGTTTGAATCTCAAATCCCTGTTCAAACAAATGTATTGGGCAACCATAGTAGGTAGGTTGACCGGAAATAGAATGATTTCTTACTAGTTTCATAAAACATACATCTTGGTGGGCAATCACAGCTCTTAAGATTCCTTAACAAAATAAAATTTTTAAAAATTTCTAACATGTATTGAGTGCTTAGTCTGTGCCAAGTTCTGTGGCTTGCCTTCCGTGTGAATATTCTTACCTAATCCTCTCCACAACTCTCTAAATAAGGATTTGCTCTGGATTGAATGATGACCAGTTTGAGGGGCTGAACTCTGAAGTGTAAAGTTGGTCATCACATGACTAATATGTGGAGGACCAAGACGCCAAGCTGGCAATCTAAACAGGGCTATGCTCAGACAGTCACTGACACACATGAGGCTACCAAGTGCATGAACTTGACAAGGGTGAATCTCACAGAGATGGCCTCAAAGTGTGAAGGAGCCACTTAATTCCCAAACTGTAGTAGACAATATTTTTATGAAATATCTCGTTCATAATGTTCTCATATCATATAGGAGTAATAGTTGAGAAAGACCAAGTTACAAAAAATAGGTTAAAATCAATTGGACCTACATGTGTTATTTCTTTAATATGGTCACTAGAATTTTTTTTTTTTTTTTTTTTTTGTATTTTCTAACACCTATGGTCAAAACCAGAGTCCTTATACTGACCTATATCCTGAGCCCCTTCTTTTAATTTTGAGGTAGGGTCTCAGTCAATTGCTAAGCTGCCTAGGCTGGGCTTGAACTTCCCATCCTCCGGCCTCAGCCTCCCCGACTGCTGCAGTTGTGAGTTACCACATCCAGCCAGAAAAACTGAAGTTTCCTATGTTGCTTGCCTTGCACTTTTATTAGAAAGGGTGTGCTTTCTGGCCTTATGAGACCCTGATCCTAAATTACTGAAGGGATAGGCGAAAATTAGTGACTTCCCCCCTATTTTTCTGGGCATTTCACTTCCAGAAATCCAGGATAAAGTACTCGCTTTTACATCTGAGTTTCTACCAAGAATCCATCTGCTGCCTGACCAAATGTGAGGAAATAAAACACTGGCGTGTTATACATTAAGGAGATCAAAAGGAGAGCTAATGACAGAAATGTGGCTGCTGTTAAAATGTCCTCCAGAGGATAATCCGGGCAGACTTTGTTCTTCTGAAGGCTATAACCCCCTAAAATATCTTCCAGAGCGGCTCTCAGTTGTGTCTCCTGAGGTTCACCTCTGCCTTCCCTTCCAGTCCCTGTCTGCCTCTTTCTGCTCACCCCTGTCTCCTGGGTGCACTCTCTCTCTCTCTCTCTCTCTCTCTCTCTGGGTGTCCCTGCAGCTGGGGTGGCACTTCAGCCAAGCAATTCTGACACTGGGCAGCTCTTTCTCCCTGCCACTGAGAGCAGAACATATAATGGTGTTGCCCTCCACCAGGGATCTTTGAGAAGCTTTATGACTCTAGCAGGCATAGGAGAGCCAATCACAGGCACTAGCAGCTGATATATGACACTAATATAGGGTTCACTTTTATTCTCAACCTAAAAAAAGATAGATTGTTCCAAGTTTAGACAGGCTGTAAAATCATGTGCTTCTGGAACCATGCTGCCTTCCCCCCCGGGACCACTCTAATTGCTTTACATCTGTACAAAGGTTCCTTGTAATCGGGCTTTCTGCCTTCATTTGTCTTCTTTTCAGCCTCTTAGTAAAGACCTTAATTGGTCTTAGTGGGGCTTTTTTCAGTTAGTGCAACTGTACCTTTAGGGCTGAACAAGTACCAGACACTACCTGCAGGGAGAAGTGAAGGGATGGGAAAGACATCAATACTCCTTTACCTTTAACAGTTTAATTAATGTGCTCAGAACAAGGAGCAGTTGGAAGAAATTTCTGCTCCTCCGGGACCCTGCTATGGATCAGACATAACAGGGGTTGGGTGGAATTTTCTAGATTTCTTTCCTGCTTCAGTCTCTGTGAGCACTCATTAGCCTCATAATTGTCTCACAGTAAACTGCTGTATCAGGTTTCAGTCTGTTCTCTTTGGAGGATCAAGTTGCTTTACATCAATAGACTGAAGTACTGGATGCATGTGAAAGGAAGTAGCCTCTAATTTCTGTTTCTTAGCTACTAATTATTTAATAATACATTCTATTGCCTATTAAAATGTGGCATAACTTGCTTGTCAGCAAAACTAGATGGAACCTAATCATTTGAGGAAAAGGATAATTGGCACTTGTACAGATGGCTTTTATTGCAAGTCGAATTTGTTATTGCAGCTAGAATTCCTTGCCAGGTTTCTTGGTTCTGTTTGCGGGCTGGTCACTGTTGAGAGGGAGGGAGTTACTGTGTTACAGCCCAGGCGGTTAAATGTGGCATTATTGCGAATTCAGTGTGTGCTCGGTTATAGATCATAAAGGCTTCTGCTGTGTAGGTACTTTTTTCCTTCTCCTTATCCCTACCCCCACCCATGGTTTTAAAAGACCCGAGTGAGTTTTGTACCACACTGAAAATTACCTTATGTGCTGGAAAATGCATCAGTGGAGATTTTGTTTAAACAAAGGGCGTTTTTATGACGGATAGAAGTGGCCAAACCTTCTGGATTTCCATCTAGTAAAAATTTGTGTAGGAAAATTGGACCGGTCCCAGTTCCTTAGTAGAATTTCACCAAGGCTTTCCTTTTGCTTCAAAATGACCCCTTAAGGAATGTTGCATAAATTCCAGAAAATTGCCCCTAGTGATTTCTGGGGCAAATTAAAAAATGAAGGAGACACATTGTGTGTGGGATAATTTGATGGGAGGATTAGTTCACTGAGTAGAACAGAGGGGAGTTCAAGTATATAGGCTCTAAGTTGGATGTGTTAGCCAGCTTTGGCAACAAGAGGCAGATTTTGCAAGTGCTTTGGGAAGAAACATTTTGGTAGATTGAAGTAGGTGGGAACAGACTGTGCCAGGGAAGGAAGCCTCATAGCCCTGGCTTTGGGTCCTAGAGCCTAGCGCTTTCACACAGAGTTCCTCTGCCTTCTTAAGGTTCTCAGCTCTCCTTGTTACCTCAGTCATGGCCCTGTTTCACATCTCACAGGCTATCTTAGTTCAGACGTAAGAGGGTCATTTAAAACTCATAGTGATGGCCCATCTTTGCAGGTTTTCTGGATTCTGCCTACTTCCCTTACTACTACTAATTACTCTTTGGTCTTCTAGTAGAATTCTTGAGGTCTAATTGTACTAGAGTGACAGATCTTCTTTCTGGCTGGTGTTTCCTCTGGCAACTGCATTCCTTTTCCTCCTGCAGAGGTAGACTGTCTTGAGCCCTCCCTTTAAAGGTTCCAGAACCACAGTGAAGACAGCTCTCCCAGTAAATCTGAGGTCTTCTCGATTTTGAAAGGTAAAATCTAGGCTTGATTCTTTAGAAAATCAGTATGAAATAAGCTTGTTGTACATAGTTGTGTTTTTTACATGTTTGGCTTAGGAATTAATATAATTTAAAACCTATACTAGATGTATTTAAGGAGAGACAAAAGCCAGTTCTGAGATTTGGTGTGTAATATGAAAGGTATGTGTTATTTATTGTCATTAAATTTTCTTGAGCAAAAGTTACTGGCAAGTGGAAGTAACTTAAAAAATTGTGTATTGAAATTGGAGCATGGAGCCACACTTATATTTTATAGTTGATTTGGAAAGAGTAAATCCTTCAGGACAGGGCTAGTATGGCAGCTCTGGCCGTGAACTGGAATATTTCTGACACTGGTAATCATAATGCCATCTTGCTGTGGGTACATGGGCTCTGTTTTGGTTTCGGACAAAGTTACCTCTATTGACTTTTCTCTCCTAGAGTTGACTCTTGTAGAGTTTGTGAATCATGGGTTCCATCATTTAGATTCTATGATTAGTTCTCATTCTTGTAACATTCCACTTGTTGATACAGAAGCAAAACCAAGTAGCAGAAAGTATTTTTGTCATTCTGATATTCTCTATTAAAAGAAGTATCATTAAAAACACTTACATCTCTGAATCTCATGCCGGGCACCTTGCTGTAGCAGTAAGTGCACACATGGAGGTACACCATGTTTCTCTCTTGTTTCCTTTAGTTCTTTTCTGTACATTTAGGAGCTTTGATTTCATAAGAACCGATACTCCATGTATACCTTCTGTCCTTCCCACTCCAGCAAACATCTGCCTCCTAGTCAACCTCAGGCCAATAGGTACATACCCCACAAGCAGAGTCTATATTCAAGGAAATGGTGTCTCAGAAGAAAGCCTACTTCTTCAGGCCCTATAGGAAACACAGATCATCCCCAGAAAGTGGAGTCCTGCGGGCCTGACATGCAGCACTCTGCTCAAAAGTGGGGTGTACAGGCTTTATGGGTCAGTCTCTGTGACCCCATGTATGCTTGCCCTGCAGCAGGAGGTGGGCCTGTGAGAAGTACCTTCTTACACATGGGGATCAGAACCTCATGGCCTCCACCTTTGTATTTTGACTTTGCTCTTCATGCCTTGCGAAAACAAAATAAAAAGGAAATATGGATCCAACTGTTACACCGAAAAAGTGAAACAAATGAATTACTGTTAATGTATTAATGTGTATGGACACAAGATGTGAAGGCTTAATATTCATATTCAGTACTGGAATATCAGCTAGAGTTTTGTGCAAAAGATGTTTTATGACAGATTTTATATAAAAGTCTGCTTTTTCCATTAGTATGAAAAGTATAGCATACTGCTATCCAGGCACAAGGAATAACTTGCCATACAAGAACCATGTAAGGAAAATTGTGGCTCAGGGACTGAACTAGGAATGTTTTCAATTTCAGGAGTCTAGAGAAGAAACAAAGCATTATATTGACTTAGTTCAAACATAAGAATGTAGTTTGAAGCTCGCTAACATTTTTAAACACACCTTTGTTCTGCCTCTTTAAACATTGAGAATAATTGCATTTTTGTCAATAGTATTTTAGTGTCCAAAGAGTTCTAAATTTCTCTCTGCTCCACATATGGTTTATAAGCTTCAAAAGTGAGCATGACTTGACCTGAATTCCACCAAGAAATCAGTGCACTAGGTTTTTCTCTAGTGTTAACGTTACCCAGATTCGTAACAGTGAGAATTCCGACTTCAGTGTGAAAGTGATAGTCCCCAAGGTGTGTGGAATTCCTTGTCAGCTCTTTTGCCCAAGGGCAGAGGAGTTTATACTTCTACGGGTCTTAACACAGGAAAACAAAAGTTCAGTGATTCTGTCATCTTCATCTGATAAGCAATGACTAATATTGCTGTTGTATAAATGAAACATGTTACCCTCCAAGATCAAAGTTTTTCTGAAGCATGTCAATGTTGGCATTGAAAGGGAAAAAGCAAAAATTAAACAAGTGCATTGAAATTGTCCTTATTAACCTGCCATTCTTATTTGCTCAACAATTAAAAGTGTTAGAATGTACTTTAAGCTCACTTTTCCCACTTACAAAATGACAGCAATATCTGTGTCTGGGTGTTAGGAAGTACCAAGCTAACATCCGAGCAGCACTGGGTCCACGTCCCACATCAGGCCAACACTGACTGCTTTCTTCACACGGATGACTTAAAAAAATTTGGGTACAGGGACTGATTTTGACAAACTTTGACTCTTAGCAATGGATTTCCATTTTCTTCTCCTTATCTCCTCGACTTCTTTCTCTAGAACCCTTGTCAGTGAAAGGAAAGAAAACCTGAGCGTGGACATGTGAGTTGCCATGTGCAGCACATCTCCCAAAGGCCGGCCTGGAGCTGTGTTTGTGAAGGGCGCATTGTTAGTATTCTACCCAGAGCTCCCTGCACTGCTCTTTTCTATAAGTTCAACCTCATTCTCAGATGTGCAGAAAATTTGTTCTCCAAATGATTTCATACAAAAAAGTCATCATTTCCCTATAAAAGTAGTCCTGGCCTTAGCTACATTGACCAGTGCCAATCTGTTTGGTTGAAAAGGATCATTAGCTACTCCCAGGCTCTCATACAAAGACAGGTTCTTTGAAATTGAAACAAGCAGTGGTAATAGAGAGAAGTATTTTGCTTGTGTTTTTTGACCCAGTATTTTCTTTATGTCTCAGCCCCTTTTACAGTAAACCCTTGTGATCTGTAGCCTTCCGCCTTTTGTGAATGACCATTTTCCAGAGCACTACCAGACTGCTTACATTTTGAAACTTCAGTCTGAGTAATGACTAGGCTCTTAAGATGTCTTCCTCTCTTGAAGGAAGCTGGCACCCTTTGAATCTGTAGCAGCCACTCACAACGGCTAACTTATCAGACCAAGGGGATCAGTCACCCACCAAGCAACCAAGGACCAGAGAAGTAGAGCAGGGGAAGAATGCCCAAAAAAACCAGCTGAGCACTCTGTGTGCTCCCTGCTGGAACGAGGCTGGATTCACTGGCTTCTGCCTAAGACTGTTTCAGTTCTCCAAGCTACAAAACAGGAAAATAACTTCAAAACTCAAAAAAATCAAGAAATTTGTATATATACTTATACAAATATAATAAACATAATATAAATTTATATATATACATATCTGTGTATTTATGAGTGTGTGCGTGTGTGTTGGTACGTCCATACATACCCTCATCTATACTCACATACACACTGAAAGATTCTACTTTTGGGTAGAATTCACATTTTGACATTTCAAAGGGAAAAGTTAGAGTCTATGAAATGATTATTATGGAAACCCAGTTGAGCCTTTCCTGGAAATACCAAAACCACAAACATTTCTTAGAATTTGAAAAGATGATGAATGCTCATTTATTCAGACCTCAGGATTCCATTGCTAGGGCATTGTCATTTATTATTTCCATCTTCAGGCATGGTTCCTTTTAAAGTCAGATTGGGTGTTTATCCTGATGACAATTAAGTATGGTGAAATAGTTCCCATAAAATCAGAGCCAGATCAGCATGGAGAACAAAGCACAGCAATCCCCAAATACCTGTCTTTCCAGCCTCACCTTCCATCTCTTCCCTTCCTTCCACTGTGTTTCTCCCTTCAATCCTACAGCAGGAAAGGTTGGGCAGAAAATGAACAAAGCAGTATAGTAAGAATCTGTGGCAGGAAAAGACATTCAAATCCAGAAACACTATAGTGTGGTCTAATATTTAAATGTTTCTTCCTGAAGAAAAAGAAACATTCGTTGCAGCCTTCCTACAGATAAGTATGTTCACTGGTACTCCAATCCAGAAGAATATGAAGAAATTGGAGTGTCTATTTTTACATGTGAATAGTTAGCAGTTCATTTGAACTTCTCGTCTTTATTCTTCATTTTATTCAGAAAAAAAAAAAAAATAGAAGAAAATGCATCCCAAAATATCCCAAGTCCATTTAGTTGCTGCTTTTATTCATTTAAGCTTTTTTTCCCCACAGACACTTACAGAACATTTTTCAGGAGCTGTACAAGGAGCTCAAACACAGGAAAGCGTCCGCTGTTAGGTGGGAGAGATGCAGGTACTCACTGTTGGCAGCAAAGGTGCTGAAAGAAAGATAAATGGCCTCAGGAACACTGAGACGACATTGGCCCCTTTAAGATTAAAGTAACACAATCTTTCTGAAAATGCCTTCTTAATATTTTTTCTCTGTATGTACAATATTTTATGAATACACAGATCACAATCTAATCTGACATAATGTCCCCCCCTGAGGTTTTCATGAACAGTGTATCTTTTCATACTACTTATTAACTGTTGTTCTACATCTGTTTTGATCTATTCTCCCTACTCCCAAAAATGTAGATAGCCAGTCAGTCCCTAATTGCTGGATATTTAGGATTTATTTAGTTTTTGATCTGACTATTCATTAAATGATTTTTTAGACTTACTTAGAAAATATTTTTAGACATGTAATTGCTTATATCAAAAATATTAAGAATTCCTCAGCTGTTGTATGTCTTAGTTTTGTACCTGTTCCAAAATAAGATTCATATTTTTCTTTAAACTATTTAAATGAAAATATTTATGCAGGGCTGGAGGGATAGCTCAGCAGCATAAAAGTGCCTGCCTGGCAAGCACAATGTCATAAGTTTGATGCCAGGTACTGCACAGATAGATGATAGGTAGGTAGGTAGGTAGATAGATAGATAGATAGATAGATAGATAGATAAAATAGCCCTGTGTTATATCTGACTACTGCTGTCCAATATATTTCAGCAGATACGTATATACTTAATTGTGCTCTGAAAACCTTTTCACCAATGTTCCATATATCTTGAAGTGCACATATATTTCATATTCATGTTAGTCATTTTCTAATCGCTGTGATAAAATGCCAGAGAAAATCAACTTAAAAGAAAGGAAAAATAGTTGCTTGGCCTTGCTGCTTTTGGGCTGAAGCAGTGTCGTTTGTGCCTTATGGCAGTGCAGTAGAGCGGTCATACACCACCACCAGGAAGCAAGGAGAGAGGGGAGGACGAGGGTCCCAGAGTCTTTTTGTTAGGCACTGGCCCAAGGACCTGCCTTCCTCCACAGCCCCACCTCCTAAATGCCCCGCTACCTCCTCCGGGCACCCTTATCTGGGGATTGCACCTTTGGTGCAGGAACCTCAGGGGACATTTGAGATGTAATCTGTGATAATAGTCTTCTGTGCTTCTCTGAATTCTGCGTGCTTTAAAATCAAAACAACTCAGTTCAAATCACAAAGTTTTCTGAGAACTTTCAAAATCTAGACTGTTTGTACTTATAGTCCCGCTTTAGCCTGTTCATCTCACTTGTCAATTATCAGGCTGTTTCTTTGTTTTCAAGTGGGATCCTGTTTCTTTTAGAAGGTTATGAAGTACTCAGATGCCAAGACCATGGGTTGGGTTATTTTGTATGCACAGCTAGCAGAGCACTGTGTATATCATAGGAATTCCATATATTTTAATAATTAATGACTAATCAATCTATTTTCTTAGTAGGGTCCAAGGAAATTATGGCCAAGGTTATGATAGTCATATGCCATGAAATGTAAACTTGACTGGTATCTTTCTCACTTTATGGGTAAGGGAAGTGATTGTGGCCTCATTAAGGAAATTGTGTTTCTATCAGGAAAAAAAATCATTTTTAAACTGTTAGGTACCTAGTAGATATTCAGTAAATGGAATCTTTTAAAAAAAATAGATTCAAATCTGGTATCTGTTTCTCAGTATGTGACACCAGGTATTAAATTCTGTTTTGCTCCCTTTGTCATGAAAAGTCAATAAGATTTATTCACATTAGACTCTGTGAATTGAGACAAGTTAAATCTGTTTGGTCATAAGCATGAGAGACAGAAGCAGAACTGGTTGTACAGCTAAAGGAGTCTACAAAGCTCTAAGTGAATAAGGTACTGTTAGATTGGCTTGGATATGTCTTGATGCTACAAATTTTAGTCAGCTCAGTCTGATGTGGTGTATCTCTAGTACGGCTGCTCTCATGAATAGAGTTGAATTTTTATTTGTTTTTTTCTTTAGTTACTATAGCTAAGTTTAGGTGTCTTCTATAAATATAAAAAAGTGCTGGAAAAACCTGCTAAAAGAATTAGTAGGAATTACTAATTTTTTTTCCTTTCTAAAATACCATCCCTGAGGAATAACTGGCTCAGATTTTTCTCCAGGATCTACTTGATGGGTGCTGACTCTTTACTCTTCAGAAAGGAGGGTCAGTTTCATTACTAGGCAACAGTATGCAAATATTCTCTCATTCCATTATTTTTATTTTTATTTTTGGTCCTGGGGACCAAACTCAGGACCTTGCACTTACCAGACTCTCATTCCATTAGATCATTGGGTTCTTGGTTGTGTTTGTCTCAGTGCTTTCTAGTAGGAGAAATAGAGCCCAAGTGCAGAACAAACTGAAAAAAAAAAAATCATCTATAGCTTTGCATGAGGCATATATACTAGAGATCAGAGGTGTAAAAGTTGTATTTCAGTGCAGCGGAGTAGAGTCTCATGAAGAGCCTACAATTGACAGACAACTTACATGGTATTTTCTTAAACCTAGAAGTTCTTAGATTCTTTTCATTTGTGTCTCACATCATCATGCTCTTAATAATGCAGTGTGTGCTTATTTATTGATCAGACCATTTAAGAAGTAAGACATGAGAAAGTGTACACTATTATCTGGTAATTGACCGTATTGGAGAGTTAAGTGTTCTGACAAGGAACTAAGTGTGTTTAACCTTCAGATAAGATAAAAGTTTAAGATAATGTCTACTTTCGAAATGAACCAAAGCTTCTAAGAAACTTTCTACTCCAGGTGCTTTAAACCACTGCAGTTTTGATGATAACTATCATAGTGTTAATGACCAGATTTATTTCTGAGAGCTATTGAACTCTCCTCACTTAGAATAAAAGCTCAAGTGGAAAGAATTAGTTTCAAGCACACTACCCAAGGAGTCATTCATTCATTTGGGAGACATCTTTTGGGCATCAATCATGCACCAGTGATCATTATATAGCATTGGCCTTCTAAGTTTAGTAAGATGCTGACCTGCAGGAACGTCTATTCCGATGAAATATTTCCAACCTTGTCTTATATGTCACACCTGTAAAACTAAAGTTTATGTGAACCCTTAAGGCAAGAGTGTCACCACAAGATTGAAGCCAACCTGAGCTACAGAGTGATTTCAAGAACATCGCAGACTACAGAGCAAGTCCTTGTCTCAAAACAAACAAAATCACTTAGGAAGAGGACTGGACATCAATTATTCCCTCTTTGGAGAAAGAAGGCAATCTCTTATGGAAACTTGGAAACTTATGAAGGCTTGAAATCATTTGCTAATTTTGTCAGAAGGATGAATGTTCTGCAAAGGAAACCACAGAGGTACTGTTTGCTATCTAGGAAACACTGACTTTGCACAGGAAGAATTTTCAGGAAGTGAAAGCAATAGTGTATGATATAGATGAGATAGAAAGAGGAAATTCTTCTGGAGACCAGATTCTTCTGGCCTTTGGCACAAACTGTTTCAGAAGAATGATGTAAGTGGTGGTCAGGTTAGAATTATTAAAAAAGAGGATAAAACATCTGGTAAAGAAATGGGGATGACACATGTGTACTGGCTATGTAGGGTGATGGGAAATGGAGAAGAACCACACTTGAAGAGGAAGCAGAGCGAAGGTGTAGATGTGTATAGGACAGCACATGGAATGTGCGTTATAGGCCAGGGACACCTCTGTGCTCTGGACTAGTTAGGGATTCGAAGCTAAGTGAGGACCAAATCTCGTCTGACTTTGATCAAGCCCTGTGAACCTCAGCCTTCTCATTATAAAATGAAATTATCTCTATCCACCTTTTAGAATTTTGTAAGGTTTCAGTGAACTCATGACATGCAAAACACCTAGAATTCAGAAGGTACTCAGTGAGTGACAATAGATTTTTATTTTGTTTCATGTTAGATCCCGTAAGGAAGAGGTATCTTAAAAGGATCGAAGGGCCGAAACGTGACTTTAGAGAAAATGAACAGGTAGAAATGAGACCTGAAGAGAGTGAGAGTAAGAGGGAAGTTTCCTTCAGTAAGAGAAGGAAGGACAACGGTAAAAGGACGTGGAAGGCGTGGGCAACAAGGAGCCCTCAGACCCAAGTCTGTTCATGCAGCAGAGGTTCTTTGCTTGTTCTCTATGCCCAAAGAGCCTGAGAAGGACTCTATTATCTCTGTTTCCCAAGGAGCCAGGCTGATAAAGATGCCATCTCAGAATCTATGTCTTGGCATTTTTTCTACAGTTGTCACAGAGGAAGCCACGTGGCTGCATCTAACCTCAAGCGACCAAGAAAGTGCCCCACACTAGAGGAGAATGAGAAGTATCAGGTAAAGGTACCAAAGGCCAGAACAGTGGGTCAGTCCATAAGTACAGTTAAGTATGGAAGGGCTGTGTGTGGCATTTATTTTCCTTGCAAAGGATTCAGTGAAAATATAGTCCAACAGGAGGAGATTTAGGGAGTTGACATGAGTAGTAAATGTTTGAAACAGCCGTTTGTTAAAATAATTAAACGGGAACATAGAAGCAAAGGAAAAGGAAGTTGTTCTGGTTAAATATTTATCATTAGAGCTCCATGCAGAATGAAATGGTAATGCAGCTGCGATCTAGTTTCTTAGTTCAGCTGCAGCTTAAAATTAGAAGCTGCCCATCAATAATTTTCCCAAGGGAGTGATTTCTACTATAACAGCACATAACAGAAAAACAGAACTACACAAAGAGCTGGCCTCATTGGAATGAGAAGAGAAACCACTGTGGAGAGACAATATGTGAGGCAAATTGATTGGACATCTCTCCCTGAAAATAAACACGAGTCTCCTTTTATCAGCCAGCTTATAGGTACACCTGCTTACAGCCTAGCACTTTGGAATTTGATAAGTTCAAGACTTTATCTTTGTTCTCAAACAATGTATAGTTGAGTAAGAGGGACAAAATTCATGCTGCAAGTGTGAGGTTTCTTACATATAAATCATTTTATGGAACAGATGGGAGGAAACCAAGACCCTGAACAATAGGTTAATCTTCAGAGTGTAGATGGGAGGAGGGAAGAGAAGTACAGAGTGACGATATAATTGAAGGTCTGATGGTGAGTGTGACTATGGTTTCCATGGGAAACAGAAAGGAGAATGGCCAGAAAGAAAAGCAGAGGATTTTGTAAGGAATTGTGGGATAGCAGGTTGAACTGACAGGATGGATTCTATAATTGCAAGGAGTTGGTACAGTGGGGGAGGAAAGAAAGAATTATTTAAAGTCACTGCATGAGACAATAGTCTGTTGGGGAGAATCTATAATGAGAGAAATCAATTTAAAAACTTTATAATAATCTAACTACCTTCCTTCTACTCCCTACACAACTTTAATTGCTTTATTCAGAATAATGTGTATCTTTATTCTTGCTTGTACATAGCACTTTGAACGGACAGTTAATTATTCACAGGATATTAGAAGACTGGAATGTATTGGAAACAAGAGCAAGACCCACCTGGTACAGTTAGAATCAAAAGATCTTATCAACAGAATAGGTTTAGGACTTCAGCTTTGTACCTGGAAGGTTGTAGCCAAGCCCAAGATGACCCCAGAGCTTATAGGAAACTGGAGGCTAGGTGGGCTGCCAAAATAATTATCAAAAAGGACGTCTTGGGAGCTGGGGAGATGGCTCCGAGGCACAAGTGCCTGCTGGGCAAGTGCAAGGTCGTGAGTTTGAACCCCAGTCCCACAAAAAAAAAAAAAAAAAAAAAAGGAAGTCTTCCTTTCTTTATAGCTGTACTGAGTTACCATCCAGATGTCACATAGTTCACTCCCTTAGGGTGCACATTTCAGTGATTTTTAGTATACTCTCAGCTGTACAGTCATCACCACCCTCAACTGTGCATTTTCATTCACAAATCCTGTACTCCTTCTCATTTCCTTCCTCATTATCTCCCACTACCCAGCTCCTCACCCTAGGAATCCACTACTCTCCTGCCTACAGATCTGCCTATTGAAGTCATTTTGTTCAAATATGTTCATATGGAATGGGAACCTTTATAGCTGACTCTTTTCAGTTGCTTGAGTTTTTTTAAGGATCATTCATGTTGTAGTATGTATCAATCTACATTTCAGTTATACCACTGTATAATGTTATATTCCACTAGTGGATATACAAACCCTGATTTATCCATTTGTCAGTTGACTGACATTTGGATTACTTGTAGTTTCTTTTTTTTTTTTTTTTTTTTTTTTTTTTTTTTTTTTTTTTTTTTTTTTTTTTTTTTTTTTTTTTTTTTTTAATTTTTAATTTTTTTTATTTTTTATTTTTTTATTTTTTTGAGACAGGGTCTCACTATGCAGTTCAGACTGGCCTTGAGCGCACTTTTGTAGCCCAGACTGGTCTCGAACTCACACCGATCCTCCTGCCTCAGCCTCCCGAGTGCTGGGATTACAGGTGTGCGCCACCATGCCCGGCTTACTTGTACTTTCTGACTACTGTGAATAATAGAAAGTCTTATTGTTTGTCTTCTTGATTATAGCCATTCTTATCGGTATAAGATTGTATCCTGTTTTTTCTTTCTTTCTTTCTTTCTTTCTTTTTCTTTTTTCCTATTGGTTCTTGGTTTGCATTATTTGTTAAACAAACATTCTGCAACTCAGCTACATCTCCAGCCCTTTCTGTGGTTTCAGTCTGCATTATTCTGAGCAGGAGCTCAGTTTTCAAAATTAAAGCATAAAATAAAAAACCTGTTTGAGTATTTTGACAGATGAATGAGAAAGCAATGTTAGAAGACTGATATAATAGGAGGATTTCAGGCAGTTGTGGCCAACAAAGCTCAGAGGTGTTAGAAGGCATCCTGAAGCAAGGGCTGCGTGCACCGCTGTCATCTTCATAGCCACTGCTCTGGGTAACCAGGTAACTAGTTACTCTGCTGACTTTTCAATCCTTGACAACCCTCCGTCACTACCATTTGACAAAAACGTTTAAGTATACTAGTTCTCTGGACCTACCTCAGGCAATTTGAATTAGAGTATGTGGAGATGTAAGCAAGGTATCTGTCCCTTAAAAAAATCTCCCCATGATTCTTATGCACAGTAAGAACTGAAAGCTACTGTTGTAAACAATTTAGTAGGATTAAATAGTAGAATGAATGTATTGATCGTATCTCACTACTCCGAAAACCATCTGCCTTTATTTTGATCCATAGACTTTTCTCAGACACTTGCTAACTGAATTTGACCCTATCAATGTGCACTGTAATTGCTGTGCACATATTCTTGCCTGGCTAATGTAGAGAAAGCCATAGCATTGGATTCAAAAAGGTCAGCTTTTTCTCCCAAAGAAGCCCCCAATTTAAAAGTTTCTCCAAAGATTGAGTAACTTCTTTTCCATATATTTTGACTACCTATGGGGAATTTATTTCCATCCCTGAGTTTAACATCCAATGAAAATTTTCAAGGTTATGAAATATTTCACTGATTAGTATAGCTGTTGTATATAATGGATCACCGATAGATAACGTGGTAGTTAACTCGTAAATGTAAGCATTTCTCGTGGTGGTGTTGATTTGGACAGGTGCCATTTATGTGTGAACTTTAACCTTTGTGATTGACAAGATACATATATTGGTAGATGACAGAAAGTAAATCAATCCAGGCGATGTTTATGTTATGATCTTATGATGCCATAGATTAGTGATTTCCTGAGGACTAAGTTAGATCTTAATTTCTATAGGAATTGCAACTTGCATTTTAATTGTAGGTCATCACAAAACTAGAAAGATGAGAACTGAAATGAACATTATCCTACTAGAAAACATCAAGTTTGCAATGGTAAAAGTAAGGATTTTCATTCTGCAGACCCCTTCTTTCTTCAGAAGGATCAAATATCCCTAACTTAAATATGAGCTAAATGATTTGGGACAAATAGAAACTTATATTCTAGATAGAAGAGATTAGCAAATTTTTGACTGATATTCTAATGCTGCCCTGGCCTAAGTGAGTTTTGGTTTCATTGCTGGTTGAGATATTCTAAGTAAGTATAAAAAGAAGAGATCTGAGTGAGGAGGAAAATACGTTTTGCTTTAAGGATTTTTTTTTTTTTTTCTGAGTATAACTACTCAAAACTATGCAATTCAAGACTTCTCTTCCTCTCAAAAACAAACTAGGGGACTGGAAGGTTAGTTCAGTGTTCAATTTGTGTCTAATGTATGGGAAACCCTGGGTTTGGACCCTAGCACCTCTAAATAGCACGCGCACTCACACACACACACACACACACACACACACAAAAGAGACACTAGCTACTTTTGTGTTAGTGCCACATTAGTTTACACTAGATTAGGTGGAATCATAGTATATAGATCATTGCTATGAAATGTATCATAGCAAGAAATTTAAATGGAGGCAGTGAGGGACAATGTGTTTGACATCATCATCTCCGTTTTGCTAGCCTGCAGATGTGTTGGCCTTTTTTCATTGTGTGTTTCATCTTTGCTTCCTTTTACTTTTCCTTTTCTTACAAAAAAATAAAAAATGTTATTTATAGCCTGCAATCCGAAATGAAAATGAGGAGTATATTACACATCCTTAAAAACAAAGAGGAAACGAAATGAACTCTGTTAATAGCTTCCTCTTGTAGAGCCTGGGCTGGTTGTAAGGCCCAGGGGACTAATCTGCTGAATGTGGAAGGATATGGAACCAATTGTCCTGGGAGAAGCGCTACATTAAAAAAGAAGAGGAAAAGTCATGGGGGAGGGCAAGGCTCTGCTGATGAAAGAAGCTGTCAAATTAGCAGGTCTGGAAGTTGTAGTGCATATTGTTATGAGCTGTTCAAGTTCACACCAGAGCACCCAGCTCCATCCGTCTTTCTCAGTTTACATTTTAATTGGCTTGTAGTTAAGTTTTTTAAACACTGCGAGATTGCTGACATACACTGTAATATCATGTGAATAATTTATGGAGGTTGCTCAAGACAAGTTTTTCTCTGATTTGAGAATCTAAGGGGCAGGGGGGAGAAGCAGGCATAAAAAAGGAGTGTACAGGAAAAGCCAGGGCAGAAGAGCAGGCACCACTGCATATAGCGAGTGCTGTGCTAGATGCTGAATGTCTGTGCCGGTGTAGTTAGTAGCGTTTGGGATTTCAGGGAGGTTTGTACAATACAATCTTATTAATAACGATTCTGTCAAGAGAGCACCCAATTAAATTGAATTGAGTTTATGACTCCCTCTTGGTTTCTTAAAATGTGTGGATATAAAATCTCTTCTATGTGAGTATTGGATAACAAGGGTCCTTTTTTTTTCTCTTGGTTTTAATGATTCCTACTGCTGCTGAGAGTTTGCTTGTTTATAAATGTAGGAGTAGGCACTTTCACCAACTATGTCTCTATTTTCTGCTCATGAAGTGGTCTAGTGAAGATGGAACTGGTGCCAGTGGGCAGTCTTCCTCTTGAAGAGCGTGACTGGGCTGGGAGTGGGTTGCTGGACAGCTCAAAGTCTAGAATATCACCTAATTAAGACCTGTGGGAGAGTCCTCTTCTTCCTTTAAAACCTGCTTTGTCTTGTTACAAAATGATTAAATTATATCAAATGACTAGAGTACAAAGAGAATAGAATCACCTATAACTCCTCCCTTCGTAGATAAGATTGCTGGAAGTTTTGTTTATATGCTTCTATTTTTTTTTTTTTTTGTTCATATATAGTGAAAATAATTAGAATTCTGCACACCATAGAAACCTTTTTTTTTTTCACTTAAATGTTATTGGACTAGAGCCCGGCGGGATGGCTCAGTGGTCTAAAGTGCCTGCTTGGGAAAAGCTTGGGCGGCTTCAGGGACCACGGTTCGATCCCCGGCACCACATGCTGCGCCAGCCCTGCCCTCGGGGCTGGCTGAGCCGGCCATAAAAATGAGTGAATAAACAAATAAAGGTTCTGAAACAAGAAATAAATAAATAAATAAAAATAAAAAATTATTTTAAAAAAATGTTATTGGACTATATATACTACTACTTTCTGTTAGCTCCGTGAGAAGAAATACTTGTACCAATAGTGTTTAGAAAAGTTATCATGTCTGCATCTTGTACTCAGAACAACTAGTATGAAGACAACGTCAATTGTATTAATTATTGTGATTGTCCTACTAACATGTTGTGAAACTGTCCCATTATTATTCCTTATTAAAAGTTAAAAAAAATGACTTCTGGGTGGAAAGTAAATGTTCGCAGGATTAGAAATAAGTAAGCATTACTTTGAAAATGGTTGTTATACCTTGTCTCTTTGGTGTCTTGTAAGAACGATAAAAGTAGTTCTATCAAAAAAAAAGTTACGTGATGAACGTTTTCTCATATACTGTGTATAAATAGTATCATTGCTAATGACTGAACTGTTTAAGAATGTTTTCTATGAATTAAGTATACACTAATATAATTTCTTGCTGATAAAATTAAGTGTTGTTCATAATTTTTATCCATTTTAGAAAAGTAAATAATGAACATATTTGCATTTAAATCGTGCTGTACATTTTTTAAGTGCTTCTTTAGAGAAGTTCCGAGAGGCAAAATTTTTGCATGAGACAAAATAAGTCTTAGGAAAAGAGTAATTGTGTTTTGAAATGTAAGGTAAAACAATTTTTAAAAATTAGTGATGCTAATAATTTCTTCCTGTTAAAAATGATGATGACCTTCAATCTGAGATTCTTTGAAATTACTGAGCTTTTTTTTCCTCATGGGGCTTCATAATTACAAA